>CM046046.1:15842582-16145082 GCA_025215565.1 Flaveria ramosissima | reverse complement strand
CTCGATTCATGAGATCCATGAACACGTCAGGTGCATTGGTCAAGCCAAAAGGCATAACCATGACTCGTAATGTCCATATCGAGTACGAAAAGCGGTCTTTGGAATGTCGTCATCGTGGACATGTAATGGATGATACCCAGAACGTAGATCAATCTTCGAGAATTGGGTTGCTCCTTGAAGTTGATCAAAGAGATCATCGATTCGAGGAAGAGGATATCGGTTCTTGATGGTAAGCTTGTTGAGTTCTCGGTAGTCGATGCACATACGGAATGAACCATCTTTCTTCTTCACAAATAGCATAGGTGCACCCCATGGTGAAGAACTAGGACGAATGAAACCCTTATCGCTCAACTCTTGCAGTTGACTAG
The DNA here is from genome assembly GCA_025215565.1 of Flaveria ramosissima. Classification (NCBI taxonomy): domain Eukaryota; kingdom Viridiplantae; phylum Streptophyta; class Magnoliopsida; order Asterales; family Asteraceae; genus Flaveria; species Flaveria ramosissima. Next base: position 16,144,714 of record CM046046.1, on the reverse strand, counting down.
CTAGTTCTTGCATTTCAGACGATGCAAGACGATAAGGTGATTTAGCCACAGGGTTCACACAAGGGATCAAGTCAATCTTGAACTCAACTTCTCGCATAGGAGGTAACCCCTTAAGATCCTCGGGAAACACTTCGCGAAAATCTCGCACACAGGAATGTCTTTCAGTTCCTTACCTTTGGCTTTCGTATTAACTACATACGCCATGAAAGCTACATAGTTCTTACTTAAGCACTTTTGGGCCTTGGTGCAGGACATAAGTTTGAGTCCTTGGGATGATTTCTCCCCAAAGACTTTCAAAGTATCTCCCGACGGTAAAGGAATTCGAATGTACTTCTCGAAGCATAGAATTTCCGCGTGTTGCTTGGTTAACCAATCCATGCCGATTATAACGTCAAAGCTTCCCAATTGCATAGGAATAAGGTCGATGAGGAACTCCTGCTCGTTAAGACTCAAGGTACAATCACGTATTACGACGTCAACGACGATCGATTTTCCATTGGCGACTTCGACCGTAAAAGATCTTTCCAGATTGACACGCGACTTAGAAAAATGGGCTCGAACTCTAAAGACACGAAACTCCTATCCGCACCCGAATCAAACAATACGAAAGCATAATGACTATTTACAAGATACATACCTGTTTGGTAACAACCTATTATTGGTATGATGAACACAGATAGGATTTTTTTACAAGACAAGAAACGATAAAAAGAAGTTCAACGACGTACCATTCACCACGGCGTTGTTGGCTTGTGCTTTGTTGGCGTTGATGTTGAAAGCCCTTCCACGAGCTGGTGGCACAGTTCTCGCATTGCGAGGACATTGCGGACGAATATGACCAGGCTTGCTACAGTTATAGCAGGTTCGGTTGGTAAGCATCACAGTGTTGTTTGGCGCGCGAAGACAAGTAGCCACCAAATGCCCATACTTCCCACACAACGAGCAGACTCGGCATGGAATGTTGCTCGCGTGGTGGTACTTGCACGTATTACACATCGGATATGGCCCAGCATAAGCTCTAGCCACGAGAGCTTGATTTGCAACCACCATTTGTTTTTTAGGAACATTTGGTGCTATCACAGCGTAGTTGCGTGTCGGGGTGAACTTACGCTTCTTGTTTGAGAGGATGACTCGACCTTTACCTCCCTTGTTGCCTCGGGTATCACCTTTGCAGCAGTCTTGGCACCTTTCACCAACATAGTGCCAGCCATAATATGATTCTCAGTGAGCTGTGCGGTGATAGTAATTGCCTCTTCCAAAGTTGTGGGCCTACTATCACCACGGCATCTTGAATTTGAGGTGGTACCCCCTTGATAAATTTCTCAATGTTGCGGGGCACGGTGTCCACCATGTGTGGTAGAAGCATACTCAACTCATGATGCCGGGTGGAATAAGCCAAGTGATTTCCACCATCTTGCTTAAGATTCCAGAATTCTTCTTCCAGCTTTTGCAACTCGCTCCTCGGGCAGGACTTTTGGATCATTATGTCCTTAAATTTTCCCAAGATAAGGCCAAGGCAGCTTCAGTCCCTCGGTTCCTCTTTTCACTATTCCACCATGTTAGTGCCCGTTGTTGGAGGACACTTGCAGCATAACGAACCTTGAATTCATCGGGACACTCGCTCACGATGAATGTGTTCTCCATACTCTCGAACCACTCGAGTAGTCCAGTGGCTCCTTCTTTTCCACTAAAGCTAGTGGGTTTGCACGAGTTGAAATGTTTAAAGGTGCATGTGCGATTGTTCCCGTTTTGGTTGTTGCTATTCTCCCCTTGAACATTGTTATCACCACCATTATTTTTCCATTAGTGTTGTTGTTATTGGCCATTAAGGTGCTGCTAAGTTCAGCAACCATTGACGGGAGCACAACAGCCATTTGCCGGGCGATCATTGCTGCAAGCTTACGGTCGGAACTTCCACGCTTTCCATGATGACGAGACATGCTGGATACAAAATGAGTTAGTTACGGGAATGAGGATAACAAAGGATAGTAATTTAAACAAGGATAAACTAAGAGTTGTAAGGTACATGGAATGATTCCATTTGGTAACGCATTACCATTTGGAAACGTTGACACGTCAAGGTGATTTGACCCATTTGTTTTAGAAACTTGTGTATATCGACCATAGTTTATCACTCATCCCAGAAATCTCCAGGTAAGCATAACTAGTCCCTTAGGATTTATGCGAAATGCTTACCTTAGCCCGAAGGCCTTTTGCCAGGAAATTCAGAATACAGGTGTCTATGTGTCACACAATATTTCTTAGATTCATGGAATCAAAACCTTGATGAGACTTGTATAGATTAGACATAAAGTCTAAAGATTTAAACCAATAATATAAAGCGTACGAACCCACGTATTGTCAAGAATAAGATTAAGAAATTTCATTCGTCGGGGAGAGTTAAAGAATCATGGATAAGTCTAAGGGAGACAAGTAACAATGTTTAGGCATTTACAAGGCAATCCTATGCTAAGGCATCAAATTGCACATAAGGAGGCATAACATTATGTAGCATGCAAACAATATATTTTACAAGATAGCAATATATTTCTATAAGGTTCATGCATACGCTATAGTCTAGGTCACCATTTCTAATAACCTAAATCCCTATAGTTATGGGCTCTGATACCAATCTGTCACACCCCAACCTTGACGGCGGAAACATCGAGATGTGAGGGTTAAGATCGTTCACAGCCACATAACGCAATTAATAAACCCAAATATAATAATCATAATTTTAAATGTAACATTACAAATATAAGTCTCAAACAAGTAAAATCAACATGCATAAAGAGTAAATTTCAAGTTCATCCATTTATTTGTCTAGGTCCATTCCTAGGTGTGAATAATCTTCAAAAGTGGCAATCAAACTTGCGTGTTTCCTGAAACATGTTAAAAAATAAAAGGTCAACATAAAGTTAGTGAGATTTCCTTAGTTTTCAATACATAAGTATACATAAAAGATGACAAAACGTGTTCTAAACTAGTGAACAAAGTAACTAGGGATGTAAGACAGAATGCACAATCAAACCTTGACAGTTTACAAGTTCTCACGTTTACAAGTTTATACGATTAGCTAAGTGTACTTGGATTAACCAAGCAGGCTTGTCAAGCCCATAAGTCTATGACGTCGCCATGCTAGCAATAGTTAATGATTGCACATATGATCGTCATTACATGGTAATTATAAAGATCATTTAATCACAACATGTAAGTGAATTGCCAAGAGTTTACAAGAATCAAACGAATTTACAAGTGCAATGATTATAAAGTAACATGTTTCACCCCAAAGTGTGAAAATATGAAAAAGGAGTATAGAAATACTCACATGATCGAATAGTATATAAACGACGATTAATAAGACTAATAATAGGCGTCGTTCCAACGTAAACCGTCACGAGACACCTAATTATATAATTACAAGATTTACGTATTAATAATAAGTTTAACGAGTTAACGAGAATTAGGATTTTAAATGGATTTTGGGGTTTTTCATAAATAAGATTTGTTATCGAAATCAGAAATATTCATTTTATTTCAATGAAAGAAAACTTAATTAATCCTTTTATAATGATTTGTGAAACTAAAAGAAATTAATTCCTTATAATGATTTAATTATAAAATATAAATAAAATTTTATAATTAATATAAATAATCCACATTTAAAGATAACGTAATGATTAATAATAATTTAGTGATTTCAATTATTTAAAGTTTATTTTTATAAAGTAAACTAATTATAACTTTTGTTAAAAATAAAAAATGTTAACATGTTTAAAGAAATAAATTTACAAAAAAATAGTTAAATAACTTTAAAAATAAACAAAGGTTACAAAACTGATTTTTATAATTTTTAGGGATTTTATATAATTTTTTAAAGGCTGAAAAAGTCCATAAAAGTGGTTTGAGGGTGCCCGGATTCGAACCCGGGACCTCAAGCCCAGAATGCAAGCGAGTAAGCAATAAACCAGGGTCACGACCTAGGTTTTTGACGGTTTTAATTCCTTAAGAACCCAGTTTCGAGAGTTTCCCCCAAACTCAAGAACCCTAATCTCATTTAGACATGGGGCTTTTGTTCCCCATGTCAAAACGAGTATGTGTATAAGCTTAATTACCTGATTAATGATGAGTTGCAGGAGCGGCTTTGTCGAAGTCGATTTGAGATGTAAATGTGGATAATAATCAAATTCATTTTACAGGAATCTTCCAAAGATGACAGTGATCAAAACTCTCTTTTAATTTCGGTTTAGTTTGATCAAAAGATTGACTTCGATTAAGGTGCAGTTGCGGCAAAGGGGAATGATCGAGGATGATGTTCTTGTGTATTTCAGGTGAAATTGGAGTTGAGGATAGTTTTTTTTGTGTTTTAATGATTGGTTCGATTAATTGGATTATTATCAGACTTCATTGTTTGAACGGTTAGAGACTTGATGTCGACGGTTACCGAGATCAAACGAAGCCTATAACCAGCTTTAAGCTCAAATTAAAGTGCCCATAACGGTTAGAAACGTTTCCCCGAAGCGTTTAGCAATGTTCGGACCTTAAATCGGATTCCTTGAGACCGATTTTCGTCTCGCCGGCATTCGGCCGGAGGTGACCGGGTGGTCGCCGGATTAACGGGGAGGAGAAAAAGGGTGGGGGGGTGGGTTGTTTTAAAGTTTTACACATTTGGCCCCTGAAGTTTTAAAGTTGTTATTTTATGTGTAAAATTTTCTTTTAAGGTTTCAAAAATTACTAAACAAACCCTAACCTTATTAATTTTAAGTTTTAACATTTTTAAGTTTAGTAATTCTTTGCAAATTATTATTATTGTTATAATTTATTTTTATTATCATTAATAATATTATTATTATTATTTTCATTGTTATTATTATTATTATTATTATTATTATTATTATTATTATTACTTATTATTTATTGTTATTATTACTATGATTGATATCATTATTATTATTATTATTATTATTATTATTATTATTATTATTATTATTATTATTATTATTTATATTATCATTATTATTATTATTATTATCATTATTATCATTATTATTATTTTATTATTATTATTATTATTATTATTATTATTATTATTATTTATTATTATTCTTCTCTTTCTTCTTCTTCTTCTTCTTCTTCTTCTTCTTCTTCTTCTTCTTCTTCTTCTTCTTCTTCTTCTTCTTCTTCTTCTTCTTCCTTCTTCTTCTTCTTCTTCTCTTCTTCTTCTTCTTCTTCTTCTTCGTCTTCTTCTTCATTCTTCTTCTTCTTCTTCTTCTTCTTCTTTTTTCCCTTTTCTTCTTCTTCTTCTTCTTCTTCTTCTGCTTCTTCTCTTCTTCTTCTTCTTCTTCTTCTTCTTCTTCTTCTCTTCTTCTTCTTCTTCTTCTTCTTCTTCTTCTTCTTCTTCTTCTTCTTCTTCTTCTTCTTCTTCTCTTCTTCTTCTTCTTCTTCTCTTCTTCCTTCTTCTTCTTCTTCTTCTTCTTCTTCTCTTCTTCTTCTTCTTCTTCTTCTTCTTCTTCTTCTTCTTCTTCTCTTCTTCTTCTTCTTCTTCTTCTCTTCTTCTTCTTCTTCTTCTTCTTCTTCTTTCTCTTCTTCTTCTTCTTCTTCTTCTTCTTCTTCTTCTTCTTCTTCTTCTTCTTCTTCTTCTTCTTCTTCTTCTTCTTCCTTCTTCTTCTTCTTCTTCTTTCTTCTTCTTCTTCTTCTTCTTCTTCTTCTTCTTCTTCTTTCTTCTTCTTCTTCTTCTCTTCTTCTTCTTCTTCTCTTCTTCTTCTTCTTCTTCTTCTTCTTCTTCTTCTTCTTCTTCTTCTTCTTCTTCTTCTTCTTCTTCTTCTCTTCTTCTTCTTCTTCTTCTTCTTCTTCTTCTCTTCTTCTTCTTCTTCTTCTTCTTCTTCTTCTTCTTCTTCTTCTTCTTCTTCTTCTTTTCTTCTTCTTCTTCTTCTTCTTCTTCTTCTTCTTCTTCTTCTTCTTCTTCTTCCTTCTTCTTCTTCTTTCTTCTTCTTCTTCTTCTTCTTCTTCTTCTTCTTCTTCTTCTTCTTCTTCTCTTCTTCTTCTTCTTCTTCTTCTTCTTCTTCTTCTTCTTCTTCTTCTTCTTCTTCTTCTTCTTCTTCTTCTTCTTCTTCTTCTTCTTCTTCTTCTTTCTTCTTCTTCTTCTTCTTCTTCTTCTTCTTCTTCTTCTTCTTCTTCTTCTCTCTTCTTCTTCTTCTTCTTCTTCCTTCTTCTTCTTCTTCTTCTTCTCTTCTTCTTCTTCTTCTTCTTCTCTCTTCTTCTTCTTCTTCTTCTTCTTCTTCTTTCTTCTTCTTCTTCTTCTTCTTCTTCTTCTTCTTCTTCTTCTTCTTCTTCTTCTTTCTTCTTCTTCTTCTTCTTTCTTCTTCTTCTTCTTCCTTCTTCTTCTTCTTCTTCTTCTTCTTCTTCTTCTTCTTCTTCTTCTTCTTCTTCTTCTTCTTCTTCTTCTTCTTCTTCTTCTTCTTCTTCTCTTCTTCTTCTTCTTCTTCTCTTCTTCTTCTTCTTCTTCTTCTTCTTCTTTCTTCTTCTTTCTTCTTCTTCTTCTTATTCTTCTTCTTCTTCTTTTTCTTCTTCTTCTTCTTCTTCTTCTTCTTATTTCTTCTTTCTATCTTTTTTTTCTTATTATTCTTATTATTATTCTTATATTATTTTTATTATTCTTTTATTTATTTTTTTTTATTTCTTTTTATTATTACTTTTTATTATTATTATTATTTTATTATTATTATTATTATTATTATTATTATTATTAGCCTTCAAATTAAAGGATAAGAGACAAATTAAAAAAATAAACATAAATAACCCATGAGTTTCATATTGGCAACAAAGGTCCTTACAATAGTTAACAACGTTAACTTTTAAATAACTCAAAAATACAAGATGTTACATATATAGCTTTTCATTGTATCTCATGTAATATGCTTGTAAGTGTCTTGTAATACTTTGAGTTGAGAAGTAATATATACAAGTATTTTGAAAATTATCATCTTGTGTTTTTCATTACTTAGTATATTATTATCAACTCTTAGAGGGACTCTGTATCATCTAACCGAGTGTGATTCAGTGAGTTAGAGAGACAATATTGTGTTGAGTGATAAAACCCGATCCTGCACAATATAAATAAAAAAAATTAAATCTGTTGCATTTAGGAATTTTAATTCTTAAATCATTTTTGAAACTTTCAAATTATTAATACTTATGTTACATATTATTAGTATTTATGTTAATTTAAGTTTTCTTAACTTACTTATTTGAGTAAAATTACCATTTACATCCCTGACGTTTGTTCATTTTAACCACTTGCATCCCTACGGTTTCAAAATTGCCATCCAGCCCCTGACGTTTCATGTTATCTTCATTTGAGTATATGTTGTTTTATTTTTATTTCCATTTGAGTACAGATGACTAACACCGTTAGTTTTCCTGTTAAAATTATTGTTAAAAAGACTAAACTACCCTTCATCACAACCATGACAACTAACCATCACCACTTTCACAGCCTCTCATCACCACCACCTGTAACACCCCGAATTTCTATTTAAAACAAAAGGAAAAGAAAAGTAAATAGAAAGAATAGAAAATATGCACAAGTGGAGGGGGAAAAAGTGTACAAAGTACAAACCCTATTATTTTAAGGTTTAAAAAGGGCATGGATGCCCATTTCTTCTTCTTCTTCTTCAACCGGCTGAAAAGAAGAAAGAAGAGAGAGAGAGCCCCGGTTCTAGAGAGAGAAAGTGGAGGAAGCATCTTCAAAAGGTAAGTCTTCTCTTATATCGAGTTCGGTTTCAGCTGGGTTTCGAGTTCTTGACCGAAGTTCTTGGTATTAAGAGTTTGTTTTTGGGATTCAAGAGTTGAATCGAAGGTGGGTCTTGAACGGAAAGAGTGTTGCTCAAAGGCTGCTCAAGGTGAGTTTCTAGAACCCCTCTTTTACTGATTTTCAACTCGTTTGGGGATATTATGCATACTAAGTAAATGTTTTGAAAATAACCGTGGATGTTCAGCTTTATGTTCCTTATTATGTATGTATGTATGTCTTCCCTTGGCTTTGCGTTGAACATTAATGAACGTAATAAAGTATTATGTAACGTAAAGTGGAAGATAATGATAAGAGGAACGTTAATGAATGAATGCATGTATTAATGAATGAACAAGAACGTAAGAGGCTTACAAGTAAAATATAGTGAGGTGCACGGCTCTAAACGCCTTAAGCTCAGCCGCATGAGGTTCAGCAAATCCTAAAGTGTGCACGCAAGGGTTCCAGTCTTTATGACTGACCTTCAGAGTTGTTACCCATTTTGGTGGGGGTATTGTTACCCATTTCGGTGGGGGTGTTGTTACCCATTTCGGTGGGGGTGTTGTTACCCATTTCGGTGGGGGTGTTGTTACCTATTTCGGTGGGGGTGTGGCATTAAGCCAAGCATAGATATGAGGTGAGCGACTTTGTGTTGCAACAAACTCGAATGGAGTTCAATCCCTGTGATTGACTCATATGGGATCTTTGTCGCGTATCCCGGTGTTGTGTCGGTCTTCGGACATGAGTCGGGGGCTTGTGAGCAGGTCCCGGCACAGCATCAGCTTTCGAGCGTGAGACGGGGATATTGCATGAGACAAGATTCGAGTAATAAAGAGTAATGAACGAAAGATAAAGTATGAAAGAATAAAGTATGAAAACAATGTTAATGAGTTATCGTAATAACGTACTGAACAGGATCCTTGTCATTCGACCTCAGTAATCGTGGCTGAGTGCCACGAAGAGGGTAAAGTCTGACCGGATCTAGAAAGAGAAGTGAACGATAATGTAATATGTTGAATAAGCAAAGTTATTGAACGTAATGACGAAGATAATAATGATATTATCTGTATGTACGTATGATGCATGATCGCGAACGATTGTAAAGTATAGCATGATTTTGAAATATAGTAAAGAATGGTTTTAACAAAGTAAAGTATTTTATTATAAAACTAGAACTCACTCAGCGTCGCTGACTTTTGTATGCATGATAGTTGGTAGGTATTTGTTGATGCTGAAGAGTTGCAGGCATGGATGCATAAGCTACTGGGAACATTTTGAGGCTGGCATCCGTATTTTGACACGTCTTTGTATTTGAGATGAAAACAAATGTTGTAAATGAATGAAATGACATGTTTTTAGTTATTAATGAATGTTTTAAATTCTGCTGCAAATTAAATGTACGTTTTATAATGTTTTAAGTGCAATAATTGACCAACTGTGAGGTTTCCGGGAACGGGGCCTTACAAGTTGGTATCAGAGCCAAAGTTTAAGTGAAATGGGTAAATTTTCAAATAAACCTAATCTTAAACTGAGAATGGGACTAAAAGGAAAAGGGATGCCAGTCCTAGTAGCTACGTGCCTGCAGGTAAAAGTTTTATGTAAACGATTTATGTAAGTTAACGTTAACCGGTAATATGTGCGCATGTTATGTGGTTTATGTGTCGCTGATAGATTTGGATACTGATGTAGTCAGGATAGGTAATGCTCGGGGTATGAAGAGTAAAGTAAGTGGCTAATCACAACTCGCCACTGTAATTAGGGACTTACTATACTTGACATAAACTGAGTTGTTCCTTGAATGACCGTGTTAGTGTTTGAATTTTTCAGTGTGTTTAGAGAATGGCCAGTGGTAGATCTTCTAAGGTTTCTCGAGGTGGCGGTGGACGTGGTGCTGAACCAAGGGTCACAAGAAGAAGGTCTAGGGCTGAAGGAGTAGTTCATGAGGAACCCGAGACCCCTCATCAGGAGGGCGGCAATGAGAATGCTAATAAGAGGGCCTCGATGAGAGAGGCGGTTGCGGAGAAAGTCCAACAGGCTATGAGGATGATCCTACCGTCTGTAATGACAGAAGTAATGAAGGCGGTTAGGGATGGGGAGAGACAAGAAAGGGGTAGACCTTCGGACGAAAGGAGACGACCCGAGACTGATGCGGTTTTCTTCGATGATGAAGAGGAAGAAGAGGAGGAGCCTGCGCCGGAGGCGGCACGAGGCTGTAACTATGGGGCGTTCCAACGATGCAAGCCCCCAACTTTTGATGGCAATGGCACTGCTGCTGCTGCTCACCGATGGATGAGGGAAATGGAAGCTGTTTTAAACATCAGCGAGTGCCGGGAAGACCAGAAGGTAAAGTTTGCTGCCCACTCTTTTGTGGACTCAGCCTTGTGTTGGTGGGACAATATTGTCAAGGTTGAGGGAAGCAGGGCTATCGGAAGGATGAGATGGCCAGAGTTGAAAAGGCTGGTAATTGAGGAGTTCTGTCCTTATCGTGAGATGGATAAAGTTGAAAGAGAGTTCTTGCAGCTGGAGGCGGGAACGATGACACATCAGCAATATACCGCTAAATTCAACGAGATGGCACGTCTGGTGCCGGATCAGGTGACACCTCTTTCGCGAAAGATAAAGAGGTACATTCAGGGCTTACCGGCGGACATCCGTAGGCACATGATCGCTGCCCGACCGAGCACGTTTAGATCGGTGGTTGATTTGGCGGGGAGGTTGTACGATGAAAGATCTGTGATGGTGACTGAAAGTAGCAAGAAAGGAGAGGGTGATCAAGAATGGGACGAGAAGCGATTGAGACGTGGCGGAGCCACTCCAGGTGGCAAAGGTGCACAAGTGGATGATCAGCGTGTGGTCATAACTGGTGCGAAGTCGAAAAGGTGTGACAAGTGTGGACACAGGCACCGTGGGGAATGTAGATTGGGGGGCAATGTCTGTTTCCGTTTTGGGAGGACCGGACATGTGTCGAAGAACTGCGGTATAGGGAGGTGTTATTCCTGTGGTGAGGAAGGTCACATGAGCAGGGATTGCAAGAAGCCGAGGGTGGAAGGTTCGGGAGTGAAGAAGATCGGAGGAAGCTAGGACGGACCACGATGTTGTGTCAGGTATGTTTCTAGTGAAACTAAACTTTAGCCTCAGTGTAATTTGATTCTGGTGCTAGTAAAAAGTTTTATCTCTGCTGCTTACTGTGCTAAGTTGCCTGTTATTGGTAAGAATATAGATACGTTCTTTGATGTAGAATTACCATTAGTAAATCTACTAGGTTACCTAATGCCCTAGAGGATTGCGAGATGGAATTGAGAGAGATCGCTTGTTCCTGCTAGGCTGTTCAAGACGGACATAGGAAGATAGACCTGCATTTCTGGGTGAGTTGATCGGTAGTATATGACTCAAACCCTAAGTGTTGCAAGAAGATGGATTGCTCAACCGTGCACAACCAGAGTTTGGTGTCGACCTACGACAATGAATTATGATGAAGGCTTCGACCAGGAAAGTGGATTGCTTGATTTGGAAATCGAGTAAAGTTAATACTAAAGTATAGAGGGTCATCTCGAGTTGTTGCTCAGGTAGGAGGAGTGACACATCAACTAGAGCTACCCGATGAGTTAAGTGGAATTCATCTGATGTTCCATGCATCTCATCTAAGAAAGAGCTCAACCGATGAGGATATGATCATGCTACTAGAGAATACTGAGAGGGACAAAGTATCCAACCATGAGAAGCAGTTGGTGGCTATTATTAATAAGAAGAAGAGAATAGGCTAAGGAGGATGATGGTTTTACTTGTGTATGTGCAGTGAAGTCTAAAAGAATCTAAGTTTAAGTACAAGATCAAAGAAGAGGTGAGACAGTGTTACCCATAACTGTTGAGAAGCGACAGGTTTCGGGGACGAAACCTCTTTAAGGGGGGTAGACTTGTAACACCCCGAATTTTTATTTAAAACAAAAAGAAAAGAAAAGTAAATAGAAAGAATAGAAATTGTGCACAAGTGGAGGGGGAAAAAGTGTACAAAGTACAAACCCTATTATTGTAAGGTTTAAAAAGGGCATGGATGCCCATTTCTTCTTCTTCTTCTTCAACCGGCTGAAAAGAAGAAAGAAGAGAGAGAGAGCCCTAGTTTTAGAGAGAGAAAGTGAAGGAAGCATCTTCAAAAGGTAAGTCTTCTCTTATAACGAGCTCGGTTTCAGCTGGGTTTCGAGTTCTTGACCGAAGTTCTTGGTATTTAGAGTTTGTTTTCGGGATTCAAGAGTTGAATCGAAGGTGGGTCTTGAACGGAAAGAGTGTTGCTCAAAGGCTGCTCAAGGTGAGTTTCTAGAACCCCTCTTTTACTGATTTTCAACTCGTTTGGGGCTATTATGCATACTAAGTAAATGTTTTGAAAATAGCCGTGGATGTTCAGTTTTATGTTCCTTATTATGTATGTATGTATGTCTTCCCTTGGCTTTGCGTTGAACGTTAATGAACGTAATAAAGTATTATGTAACGTAAAGTGAAAGATAATGAAAAGAGGAATGTTAATGAATGAATGCATGTATTAATGAACGAACGTGAACGTAAGAGGCTTACAAGTAAAATATAGTGAGGTGCACGGCTCTAAACGCCTTAAGCTCAGCCGCATGAGGTTCAGCAAATCCTAAAGTGTGCACGCAAGGGTTCCAGTCTTTGTGACTGACCTTTAGAGTTGCTACCCATTTCGGTGGGGGTGTTGTTACCCATTTCGGTAGGGGTGTTGTTACCCATTTCGGTGGGGGTGTTGTTACCCATTTCGGTGGGGGTGTGGCATTAAGCCAAGCATAGATATGAGATGAGCGACTTTGTGTTGCAACAGACTCGAATGGAGTTCAATCCCTGTGATTGACTCATATGGGATCTTTGTCGCGTATCCCGGTGTTGTGTCGGTCTTCGGACATGAGTCGGGGGCTTGTGAGCAGGTCCCGGCACAGCATCAGCTTTCGAGCGTGAGACGGGGATATTGCATGAGACAAGATTCGAGTAATAAAGAGTAATGAACGAAAGATAAAGTATGAAAGAATAAAGTATGCAAAGAACGTTAATGAATTATCGTAATAACGTACTGAACAGGATCCTTGTCATTCGACCTCAGTAATCGTGGCTGAGTGCCACGAAGAGGGTAAAGTCTGACCGGATCTAGAAAGAGAAGTAAACGATAATGTAATACGTTGAATAAGCGAAGTTATTGAACATAATGACGAAGATAATAATGATATTATCTGTATGTACGTATGATGCATGATCGCGAACGATTGTAAAGTATAGCATGATTTTGAAATATAGTAAAGAATGGTTTTAACAAAGTAAAGTATTTTATTATAAAACTAGAACTCACTCAGCGTCGCTGACTTTTGTATGCATGATAGTTGGCAGGTATTTGTTGATGCTGAAGAGTTGCAGGCATGGATGCATAAGCTACTGGGAGCATTTTGAGGCTGGCATCCGTATTTTGACACGTCTTTGTATTTGAGATGAAAACAAATGTTGTAAACGAATGAAATGACATGTTTTTAGTTATTAATGAAAGTTTTAAATTCCGCTGCAAATTAATGTACGTTTTATAATGTTTTAAGTGCAATGATTGACCAACTGTGAGGTTTTCGGGAACGGGGCCTTACACCACCGCAACCCCTATCACCACCACCACTGCAGCCCCTTATCACCACCACCGCCCCCATCACCACCACCACCGCAGCCCCTCATCACCACCACCGCAGCCCCCCATCACCACCAACGCAGCCCCCATCACCACCACCAGCACAACCCCTCATCACCACCACCACAGCCCCCATCACCACCACCGCAGCCCCCATCACCACCACAGCAGCCCCCCATCACCACCACCGCAGCCCCTATCATCACCACCACCGTAGCCCTATCACCACCACCGCAACCCCATCACCACCACCGCAGCCCCATCACCACCTCCTAGCCCCATCACCACCACCGCAGCCACCCATCACCATCACCATCACCACCGCAGCCCCCATCACCATCACCTCTGGCTAAACTGCAGCGGCGGCGACAACACGTTGCAGGGGTCCCACACTTTTATCGACAGCGGCAGCCGCGGCGTCCCGAACGACGACTGCTGAGGAGACAACGGTGACGCCGATGCGTGACAAGGTAACAGCTCCGGCTCCTGCTCCACCACTTTCTTCATCAAATTATCATCTTCCGCCATTAATGTTCTCGAATCATCATCGTGGTCGTGATTGTTTCGATCTTCTGCTTCGATTTCTTCATCGTCGTCTTCGGCTACTTGTATAGATTCAGATGCACCCATTTCAACTGCAGCTCTAGAACAATACCCATTTCACCCATTTCACCCTACCACCACTAAATCTGCTTTTATTTCTTCATCGTCGTCATGATTGTTCCGATCTTCTGCACCCATTTCACCCTACCACCACTAGATCTGCTTCTCTAGAACAATAATTTCACATCTTGGTGGTTGTGGTCTACCGATCATACACATACACAAAGAAAATAAGAGAAGAAAAGAGATAGGGGTGGTCGTGGTTCTACTGGTCGTTGAGGTGCGGTGGTGGTGCGGTGACAGCGGCGGTGCGACGACGGTGGTGGTGCGGCAACCGCGGTGGTTGCGGTGGTAGTGGTGTTGGACATAAAGAGGGAGTAGAGAGAGAGAGACATAGAGAGAAGATGAAAGGGGTGGGGTGTGGATGAGGGGTATTAAATAAGGGTATTTTTATCATTTCATTAAACTTAACTGAAAAATCTAACGTCGTTAGTGTGTTGGACTCAAATGGAAATAAAAATGAAACGTCAGGGGTCGGATGACAATTTTAAAACCGTAGGGATGCAAGTGGTTAAAATGAACAAACGTCGGGGATGCAAATGGTAATTTACTCTACTTATTTTTATTAATATCTGGACTTAAGTTTTCAACAGGTTTGACGTTTGCACCGCATCATGCAGGGTTTTTATAACAAGTTAACTTACTATATGTATCTATCCTGAATTAAAAAAATCTCATAAATAATAAAATAGGTTGGTTCGTGTTAGTGCACACAATCACCTCTAGTGTTAGTGTGCTTCGAGACTAAGTTCAGCAAGTCCTCTTTTTTAATGTTTCATTTTCATTGGAGTAAATTACTTTTTTGGTCCCTGTGGTTTGGGGTTTTTAACCATCTGAGTTCAAATTCCTATTTTTTTAACAAATCAAGCCTTGAGGTTTTATTTCTGTAACTATTTCAGTCCAATCAGGTAACGCCATCTATTTTCTCTGTTAATTCGCCCACGTGCCATCGCACATAACGGGTATATTAATCATTTCTCCCACCCTTGAATAAAACCCCAAAATTCCAGTCATCTTCTTCACTCGAATTTCTCTGATCGTTCACCTTCTTCAACAATAGTGTTAAGGCTTTGGTATATTCGAAGTCCGGGTGAGCAGTTTGATCCATATGAAGTATACGGTTAGTCTCTCATCAACAAGCATTTAAATGTTACTTGATTTTGGTTTTTGAAAATCATAATTTTTTGATCTTCCTTGCTTTGATACTAGGGTCAAGCCCTACTGTTTTTACTTTGAAGATATGCCATGATTGAGTATTCATACAAAAACCAGTTACTTGTTATGTTGATGGTTAGATTAACTATATGGATATGGTGGATTCTAATGAGTTTTCTATGTATGTGTTTTATGATATGATTCAGGAAATAGGCTATCCAGAAAATGAGATAATGTTTTATTTTTTAGAATTCTTGATCAAGACTTGAAATTTCGTTTGAGAGCATTAGGGAATGATCAAGATGTGCGTTTGATGTTAAAATATGTGTCTATGTTTAAGCAAATTGAAGTTCACATTGAGTATTGGGTTTCAAGATTAAACATATATGAGAAGTCTCCTTATAAGGTTTTTATTAAAGATTTGGTGGGTCATCAGTCTAAAACATCTAATCCTGAGCCATCCAAACCTGTAAAGGCCACAAGAGCTTTTAGAAAACTGCACGCATTAGAGTGGAAACAATCAGAGTATAATAAACCAACAGACACTTCACAAAAACAATTGAAAATATAAAAACAGTTTGTGATCAAGATATAATGAATGCACATGAAACTGTATATGATGAAGGGTATCATGAGTATAATGAAAGGCAACATGAGTCTGATAAAGGGCAACATGAGTCTGATAAAGGGCAACATGAATCTAATGAAGGCCAACATGAGTATGATGAAGGGCAACATGACACCATGGAAGATACTAATAACATGGATGATGAGGTTGATATGGACTCATTCAACGCTACTGTTGAGGATGATTACAATGAGGAAGAAGAAACTATAGAGAATATAGATAACATGGTTGAGGATGTGAATGTTGATATGGACTCATTCAAGGCTATTGTTGAGGATGATTACAATAAGGATGAATAAACCATAGATGTAGAAGATGAAAATGATCATGAGGAAGATGTAAACATTGATCTAGATGACTTCGATAGTGCATCTGATGATGAGGATCTTCTAAATAAGGCAATGAAGAAGTACAAAAAGAAAAAGAAACAATAAAAGCATTTGGATGTAGTACCTTTTTATGTGGGTCAAACATTCAACAACAAGGATGAAATTAAAAGTATTGTGAAAAGTCATGTTGTACTTACTAGAAGACAATTATATGTTGATAGAAATGATAAACTCACGTTTAGGGTTACTTGCGTTGGTGTAAATCCAATATTTGTTTTAGATGGGCAAGATGATATTACTTCTAAATCTAAAGGGAAAAACTATAAAAATAAAAAAGGTAGTGTGGGTGAGTCTACCTAAATAGGTAGGTCTACATCAAGACATAAAACAAAGAAGCAAAGATACCCAATACCCACTTGTTCTTGGACATTGCATATTTCTAGAAAAATAAGCAAGATTCTTGGTTGGTGAAGATTTGTATTCAAGATCATAAATGCCTACAAACTAGGCAAGTGAAACTCTATACTGTAAGCACCAATGCAAAAAGAGGTGCAAGATATTGTTGAGTACAACCCAAAAATACATTTAAAGGCTCTTTAAGATCAAATACAAAAAAAGTATCAAGTTCAAGTAGGTTTGCAAAAATTTTTAGGGCAAAGGTAATGGCAACAAATAAGGTTCAAGGAGACTGCACATCACAATATTCACTTTTCAGGGATTACTGCCAAGAGTTGGAACGATGTAATCGAGACACAACAATTAAGATGGAGGTTGAACGAGAATTTAATCCAACAAGTGAGAGTAGACAATTTCAAAGGATTTACGTTTGTTATGGTGCATTGAAGGCTGGGTTTAAGCTATCTAGGAGATAACTCTTAGGTTTGGATGGTTGTTTTATAAAAGGGCCATATCTAGGCCAGATTTTGACAACAGTTGAGGTAGATTCTAATGATGAGATATATCTGATGGCATTTGAAATAGTTGAAGCAGAAACAACTAATTCATGGACTTGGTTTTTAGAATGTCTTGGAACTGATCTAGATTTGTATGCAAACTTAACTCCAACTTCATACTCTTGAGTGACAGACAAAAGGTCTATCCTATTACTTTGCTTACATTTATTGTAGTGAATATTTTTTTATTTATTATAGTTAAATAGTTTGTTTTCTATGTAGGGTATATTTATCCATCTACAAAACATCGATACTGCCTTAGATATATACATAAAACATGAAATCAAAATGGAGAAGCAATCTGTTTAAGGACTTGTTATGGAAATGTGCAAGTGCAACCACAGTTCCTCAATTTCACAAACAAATGGAAGCTATTAGAAAGCAGGATCCATCTTTACACAAGTGGTTACAAGAAATCCCACCTTAACATTGGCCAAGATCACATTTTAGTGGTATGTCACACTCATTTAATTTTAAATTTGTTTTCATATGAATGTTCATATAATTAGATTTGATTAACATGTAGGCCAAAGTGTGATGTACTACTCAACAACTTATGCGAGGTTTTCAATAAGCAGTTGATAGGAGGTAGGGATAACCCTATCATTACTTGCTTAGAATTTATTAGAGAGTACATCATGAGGAGAATAGGAGTGGTGAACAAGCTCATTGCAAAATGTGATGGTCCATTAACACCAGCAGCTACAAAGACATTCAACCAAATCAAATCTAAGGCATCTCAATACAATGTCACGTGGAATGATCAAAGAAAGTACCAGGTGAGTGGACCATGCAGTGATCAATGTGTTGTGGATGTGGATACAAGAACCTGTTCATGTAGAAATAGCAACTAACTGGTATGCCCTGCAAGCATGCTGTGGTAATGAACTGGAACATGGTTGTTAATGGTATTGAAGTTGGAATCCTAGAATCATGGGTAGATGAGGTGTATTGGGTGGACACATAGAGGAAGGTCTATAAGAACATCATAGACCCATTTAATGTTAAAGGTATGTGGACTCCTTCTGCTTGCCTAACATCCTTGTTACCACCTAAACACCATACACAAGTTGGCAGACCAAAGAAGGCTAGAAAGAGATCTAGTGAAGAGCTATCACAAAAGATCACCCCTGTTGGGAAGATGACAAGGAAAGGAAAGGGTATCACATGTCAAATTTGTAAGAAGAAATGGCATAATAAAAGAAGTTGCAAGGGACATGATCCTTCACAAACAACAGAATGTGCAAGTCAGGCTTAGTCATGGTGTTAGGTTTAGTGATGGTCTTGTGTAATGGTAATAGTTTTGGATGTTATGGTTAATGAACTACTTCTGATTGTCTTTTACAAACTGCTGGTTAGAACCATAATTTTTTGAATCAATATTAATGTGGTTGTATGCTATTAATGTACTGTATTATGTTTTGGTTAATGGTCTAATTATTTATCATACCTGCGTTTTGTATGTGACTGCTATGTTTGGTATATCATATTTGTGCTTCATTTATGTGGTTGCATTTAACAAACCATAGTTTAATAAGATAGAAGATGTCAAACATAACTTTTTTCATTCCAAAAGATTCAAGTCCATAGCTTTAAAATAAGACCTTTTACGGTTCTTTAGGTCAAGTGCTAATGACAAACATGAGAGAAAAAACATCCAACTTAAACAAAGAACACATTTCAGCCTCCAATTTTTAACATTGATCTTCCTTGTAACTTCTTCATTGTTGTTGATTTTCTTCAGTAAGCCAGGAATTATTTCAACAAACCTTGCACACATGGAAGGATCAACCCACACTACAAATCCACATCCAGATCCTTGAGATGGAGTCAATGAATTTTGTCAGAAAATAACAAACAAATAACGATGAAAGAGGCTGAAGTTACTGTGTAGAAAAACAATGGAACCTTCGTCCAGGATTTGTAGGCGTCCAAGAGGTACGGATGGTGGTTGTTGAACCGCATTTACATATCATAATGGTTGGTCTGTTGAAAAATGAAGCAGATGCAGAATGAAGAAGGAGATGACTAGAATTTTGGGTTTTTATTCAAGGGATGGGAGGAAATGACTAATATACCCATCATGCGCGTGCCACGTGGGCACATTTAACAAAGAAAATAGATGGCGTTACTTGATTGGACTGAAATAGTTACAGAAATAAAACCTCAAGGCTTGATTTGTTAAAAATTACGAATTTTGACTCAAATGGTTAAATCCCCCAAACTACAGGGACCAAAAAAGTAATTTACTCTTTTCTATTATTTTAGTATTACAATTAGTTTTTAAAATATTTTACTTTTATCTTGTAGCTATTACAAGGTAATGTTTTATAAATTTTTGAATTTGCCGTTGTAACATTTTTATTTTTCTACGTTTTATTATAGGTTTTATTGCAAAACGTGTCAGACCAGATATTTAACATACCATTGAGACTTATTTATTTCTGTCTAAATTTCACCGCCATGGCTAAAACCCATTACGTGAGTATAAAGTAGCATTGTCAAAATTTCACATATTTTCATCGTATTATATATCAAGGATAAACATCTAAAGTTTACATTTGTATCTACTTATATTTTAGAATAAAATTAATGTTTTCGTCCCTGAGGTTTGACGAAAATCACGGTTTCAGTCCAATAATTCATTTATTACACTGACGGTCCAGTAGTTTCAAGTTTTGTTTCAATTTCACCCAATCCACTAACACCGTTAAAATATTTCCGTTAAGTTAGTGTAAATTTACAATATTACCCTTGTAATTAAATATAAAATAAAAAAAATCTTTATCAAATAATTATCATCATCTTGTCATCTTCATCATAAAAAACCTACACCATATCTCATCCACCACCACCACCACAACCACAACCACAACCACAACCACAACCACAACCACCATTATCATCGTTAACAAGACCATCACTATTAGAGTTCAAGACCCCCCACCCACAACCCCAACCCATCTCTCTCTCTTTATCATCTAAAATCAAGAACACCGCTCGTCACCTCCGCCCCTAGACCACCTCCGACCACCATCGCCACCTCCACCTCCGACGACCATCTCCACCTCCACCTCCACCTCCGAGCCACTGACCGCCACCTTATGCCACTACTCCAGCCTCCACCCCTCTTCCTCTTTCTCTTTATCTCTTCACCCAAAACCCCCCAAACCCCAATTTATCGGCACCACCACCGCCCTCTCCGACCACCACCACCCCCGTCGCACCGTCGTGAACTTGAACCACCATCGCTCACCTCCACCATCATCGCTCACCTCTCCCACCGTCCAACAGAACCTGCTCACCATGTAGATCTATAAGTTGAAGATCGAATACAAAAAGGGTAGAACCACCGTCGCTCACCACCACCACAATCACTCACCACCTCTTACAACTTGTAGATCTTTATAGATCTATTGAAATCAAAAGGAGAAAGGGAGATGAAGATGAACAACGATAAGAAGATGTTGATGGAAGCACGATGGGGTGGTGGGTCGCGGTGAAGGATGGTGGCAGTGGCGGTGAGGGTTGGTGGCAGTGGCGGTGAGGGTTGGTGGTGGTGGTGGTGGTGATGGAGATGGAGATGGAGGAATACCAAAAGAGAGATTGGGGTTAGGGTTAAGTCATAATGGTAGGTGATGATAATGATTTTATTTTTTAATTTTCTCTATTAAGGGTAATATAGTCAATTCACGTTAACTTAAGAGAATTATACTAACAGAGTTAGTGGCTTGGGTAAAATTGAAACAAAACTTGAAACTATTGGACCGTCAGTGTAATAAATGAACTATTGGACTGAAACCGTGATTTTCGTCAAACCTCAGGGACGAAAACAGTAATTTATTCTATAATTTATGACCTTTGAATTTATAATAGTTTTTGTATTTATGCAATGTTACTCATACTTCATCTAAAACATTGTTAACTCTTACAATTAAGTACTTAACTGGATTTTATGATTTCATACTGATTTAGAAGTACATAAAATTATCGAAGACGGTGATTGAAAAATATAAAATTTGATTTGACTTGAATTTGATGATTCACGGTATTATCTAAATACATGTGCGAACGTAAAATTTTGAAATGTAATTCCGTGACGAATGACATATTCATCTAATTGGTTGGTCTTTTTATAATATGAATTTATATATGTGGTACTTATTTAAAGTCTTGAGAATATTTATTTATTAATATAAGATAACAAAACTTTAAAAATTAATATGAGTGTATGTGCTAGTTACATTTCAAATTCAACTAGCTTGACTTCCTACGTTACGCGGTAGGAGTTTGGTCAATTGTCTTATGTCCTATACGACATGACTTTGGTCATTATTAGTTCAGCTCATCGAAAATCATAAAAGGAAATACCAATACCAATTCTGATAATATTAATACCAGAAACTATAATATTCACTCATAATCAATTAGGTTCGTCACAACACCGAAAAAATGACTGCACTCGCTATAGGATACCAGAAAATAACGACTTTGAATTTAACTTGGTTTTTATGAAAATTTATATCGGAACATTAAATAAAAAACGAAACCGCGTAATTTGTTTTCTTAATCAAGCTAATGAACGTAAGTTATGCATCGTGCTACGCTACAAGATTCTGGTTGTTGTTCCTCTCTCTCTAAATGGTTTGAATTTGATTGTTATAAATCTCGGCTCATCTAAAACATAAAAACGAATACCAAAACCACTTTCAATAATACCAATACCGGCAACAACGTTTTTTGCTCACACTCGGCTCTATTTGTCATGGTACAATAACGATAACTACACTTGTTATAGCATACGATACCACAATACATTGTACTTGTTGGATAAAGTCACAAACTATATAGAGTATTTTTCAAATAAAAAGTGTCTAATTCTAAAACTAACAGATGAGATGCAAATGTGAAAATATCAATTTTTTAGAAGTTAGCTCCAAACTAGTATTAACCCATCACGTTATAGCATGAGGTGAAAATCATGTCAAATAACACTAATGACACACCATTACCAATGATCAACAAAATCGAAAAAACTCGTAATTAAGAAAGAAAAATAAAACGAAAAAAATAAAACCGAACGAAAGACATAAAAAAGTTAAATCATGCAGGCGAAACGTAAAACATCTAAAACAATAAATAAGTACCAGCGCCTACGATAAAGCCTTTAAACGAGGGGTATTAATCGTAAAAAAATGTTGAACCATACACGCACGTTGCGGAGTGTTAGCTCGTAAAAGTTTGACCGAAACGTAAAATTAAACAAATTTAAAATATGAAAAGTAGGACGGAAGTTGAAAGTAAAAAAATATTGATGCTAATTGTAAAAGATGTAAAACTATAGGGTTAAAAAAAGTTTACAATTAAAAAAACAAAAGTTGAGAACAATCTACTAAACACATGGTACAACCCATGATGCATAACCAAGTTAGTATTTATATAGGGGAATGAACGGTTGTTAAACCACCTATATTGTGGTAACATGTTAACACTAATGTAACAAACACTTACATCATAATTATGTAATGTAACTAACTCTTACATTGTGTTACACCACTAATGTAACAATTTCCTCTCTATTTTCAAAATTTTCCTCCCCATTTAAAAAAACTTCACGTTTTATATATATATAATTGTGTAACAAAGGATGTTAGTAATTTATATATGCCGGCCATCGAGTAAGAAGTCCTCATTTCGTCACTTATAATTTATAAATAGCAATTCAAGTTTTTGGATGATATGTTAAAATAATCAAGTCAAATATTACATCAAACTGCGTGGGTTTGATTATTTTTTTATTAAATTTAACTTAGATAAATGATTAACCTAAAGAGAACAATACACAATTTAGATGACGTTATGACAAGTTTTATATTTATTTTTTATTAATTGCGTTTTTAATATTCATTTTCTTTATGTATGTGCTAGAACCTATGCACGAGGATTAGTTTATATTTGACTAGTAACTACTAATTTTTTTAATTGAATATTTATAACACTTTATAAAATAATATTTAGCGGTTTTTGATAAGCTGTGATATTGAGTGCAACAAGGGGGCGTCATGGACTCATCACTCATGGTATGTGGCTATTCCGTCCTCTTACAGGTTCGAGTTCACTAGCCATATTTACTCAAGTCAAATGCCAAATCTTCACAAAACATACAAGTACTTAAGTTTCCTTTTTATATTTTACTTTTCACGACAAAGATATCATATTATATTATACGTATCTAGTCTAGTATAAAACTTGATCCATGTATAAAATCAATCCTATAAAGATGCATTATTGAAGTTAAAATTACACCAATTCAACGTGTTTAATAATGGTAGGTTACTTGTTTTGCTCTATTCCTCATCGAAAGAAAATCTACCGCTATAACCTCCTCGAAAGTCCTATTGATGTATACAACTTGATCTTTGAATATTTTGTCATTCCTCATCTTCCAATACAGTAGCATGTTACCATAATTATCGCTTGTATAGCTTGTTTTTGTATTGTTGAAGCCCTAAGTTGGTTGGGGAAGTCCATGATTGATTGATTTCTACAACCTTGTGCGGAATGGGGATGTCTGATCTCCCGGTGTTGGGCATACCGAGAGATCCTGTAAGAGTAAATGGGAATCGGTGGTGGTCCTAGGCCCAAATATATTCGGCCCTTGCGGATGCCTCTGCTACTCTCCATCGATAGGGTAGTACGAGCAATCTATAAGCTGAAATACGACGCCTCCTCATGTTGTCTCTTAAAGTTGTTTTATAGAGTTTTAGTTTAACGAAACGAAATAAAAACGTTACCATATAAAACAAAAATATCAAATCATATAGAATGAATCGTTGTTTATTGGGGGAAATTTACCAAGATGTCATAGGTTTGTGCATAAGGCTAGACCCGATCACTCGTCTCCGAATGTATTATGAAGTGGATCCTCACATACAGCTATGGTATCAAGGCTTTACTTCCGTCTCCTCATGCTACACCAATATATTAGTTAAGCAATATCAGTTGTTTAGAAGACAAATTAAGTACTTGAGTTAAAATAATAGCTTATAAAATAGAAACATGTAATCATATAATAAAAATTCTATACTAAAAAGTAAATGCCTTCGTCGTGTGTCGGGAGGATGTCCCTTCATGTTCTGAGTTCCGATTTTGATGACCGACCCTCGGTTCCTTCTCCTTCCACTCTTCAGTGTTCCACACCTTTCCTAGAAAAATTATATATTAGTATAACTGTAACACCCTAGTCAAATCACACATTGACTGTGGACATGATAGATTTTTGGTTCATAAGGGATAATCCGCCTCTAATATCACCAACGCGTTTTGTGCGTATTGGCTGTGGATGAGAGAAGAACTTCACAATGAAGCGTGCTCATGTACAAGCAATCCAGAAATGGGTGAACTCATTGGGAAGTTTTCACCCGAGCAATCAAAAGCATATGTGTGAGCTACTCGTGGGCAAAGCGGACAATATTGGTGGTACGATGGGCCGGATGTTACAAATTATAACACCCTAGGCAAATCCCACATCGCCTTTCACAGAAGAAATTCCTGGTTCATAAGTGATAATTTGCCTCTAATATCATCAATGCGTTTTGGGCGTATTGGCTGTGGATGAGAGGAGAACTTCATAGTAAGCGTGCTCAGCTGGCAGCAATCCAGGGATGGGTGACCTCCTTGGGAAGTTTTCACCCGAGCAACCAAAAGAAAATCCGTGAGTTACTCGTTGGTAAAGCGGACACTTTGGTGGTATGAAGGGCCGGATGTTACAAATTGTAACACCCTAGGAAAATTGCACATTGGTCGTGGATAGGAGAGATTACTGGTTCATAATTGATAATCTGCCTCTAATATCACCAATGCGTTTTGGGCGTATTGGCTGTGGATGAGAGGAGAACTCCACAGTTAAGCATGCTCAAGTGGCAACAATCCAGGGATGGGTGACCTCCTTGGGAAGTTTTCACCCGAGCAACCAAAAGCAAATCCATAAGCTATCGTGGGCAAAGCGGACAATATTAAAGGTACGAGGGTTGGATGGTACATTAACTACACATATATATAATAGAAATTAATTTTCATACTTAAAGTAACACATATGTAATCGATCATGTTGTTCCAATCTATCTTCCTGATCCATAGCGGAGTGAATGGAAAGATGATGTCGAAATCATATCCAATTTACCAAATACCGTCTAGGCTCCAGTCCTGTCTTCGCACTAGCTTTCTCATAGGTCTCCAGTTTCACATCGCAAAAGTGATCGTTGAAGACATGATCCCAGCGAGCGTGGATCACCACATTTTGTTAAGGATCCCAACGGTAATCTTGTTGCACACGTATACACTTAGTCATTTGAAATTATTAATATAAAATAAAAAATAGTATTTGAATATGTCTGTCGCAAAGACAGTGGTCCGATAGTAACTCAATCCAGTAACACCTAAGGCCATTAAAATAGGCCATCTTATAACTCCCTATAAATTTTAATTTTGAAAATAAGAAGGTTATGAATTGTATCCTTGGGAGCCTTACACTACGTAACATATCAAGAAAGTAGAATTTCAGGGTCACGTGTGAGGGGGCAACGCAGACAAAGTTACAGACTGTAACCATAGCTCTTACGCCTGTAACATTAGGGCGGTTGAGAATAGGCCAACAACAAGGGTTATGGATAGTAACTCCTTGGTGTTACGACCCGATTTAGTTTTTTCTATTGGGGGTTGCCTAGTAGAAGACTAGTGGATAGTCAAGTAAGGGTTCTCCCTTAAAAGAGAATTAAGGGTCAAGTGAGAAACTCAAGGGTACATATTAAGCAACCAGATGGTATACGGGTTACCCTGGAGATACATGTGATAGAGCTAAGGTACTTGTGGATGATTAGGAGGTTCAAAATTGGATATCCATATTTTTGGATTTCCAAATAATTGAAAACTTTTGGATAGTGGATTTTAAGTTCGGATACCAAACAGATACTTGAATTGTAAAAGAAATATGTATATTTAATTATTCTTATAAAAATGTAATCATTGTTTATGAATACCCGTATTTTTTGAATAATATTTATAATATCCAAACTTCTAATTATTATATATTAATTAAAAATATTACAGATAATTCGGATATACGAATGTTTAAAATTTTCGGAATCACTATCCGAATCTAAAACTTTTGGATATCTGAATTTTCAGATATTTCGATTGGGGATTTTAAATTCGGATTCAGATTTGAATATTTTTGCACACCTCTAGTAAATGAGATGCTCTCAAGCTATGGATGAGACATGTCCTTGGGGACAGGGGTTAGTCACCCATGGAAAGAATGGGGTGAAGACCCTATGATGATGGGTTTAAGACCTAATACTATACCCAACTGATATAAGGTATGGTAGTCTTAATAGGTTACATAATCCTAGAAAGGGAGAAAACTAGTGGTTGATATAAGGTATGAAAGTCTTAATAGGCTACGTGATCCTAGTAAGGGAGAAAACTAGAGGTTGATATAAGGTATGGTAGCCTTAATATGCTACATGGTCTTAGAAAGGGAGTAAACTAAAGGATGGTTAAAGAGAACATATATTTTAGTTAAGAGTTACATACCACCTGAAAGCATATGTCAAAATATATGTAAAGTGTGCATGGGATATGAAATGAAAATTTACAAGAAAATATGAATAATTATGATTTTATCAATGATGTGTTACAAGTAACTGAATGATTGTATGTGTGAGAAGTAATAAACTCTGATAAAAGTTTCTTGGTTCAATACAAGATCACATGCGAGATTCACAATCTTTTGGGTGTTAGGTTCAGGTGAGAGTTTCTTGATCTAACATTGGGTCGTGTGTGAGTTTCACGGATAATGAAAGTATCGGGATTCAATGAGAGTTTCCTATAATATGTGTTTATTGTTGGTATATCATCATAGTTATGTGATATGCAGATTGTGAATGTACACTCACTTTACAAAAGCTAATTTGTGATATGAATATACTTCTAAGTGATGTACATAAGGATATGGGTTAAGTATTAAGCATGAAGGACTAAAAACATAGGCACGAAAGGTTTAAATATGTAATTTGTAAACCGTTTATAAATGAAATGAAGAACTTTTGAAAAATCCTAGTTTTTCGGGCTTATACTCTTTATACTTTTCATTGAAATTAATAAAAGAAATTGTGGGCATTACACCTCAATATAGTTATATAAATGCGGTCTTCCCTGACAATACTAAAATTCCAAGAATAAGACAAATATGAGTTTTACAACATAAATAGTTAAGGTAAATAAAGTAAGTTTAAATTCTTACACGCTATCGATGGCAATGAAAAGCTCATTACCACGGGTGAAATCGTGTGGATGATTTTGCTGCATATTTCCCCATACGTACTTGATGGGATTGCCCGCGAACCCTAAGCAAATGCATCATTGCTGCCTAGAGAATTGGCATCATCACCCAGGTTACAAACATCATTGTTGATGCCATGGGTGATGACATCAACACTGACGGATATTGTATCTAGGTCCAACTTGCGCCCTTGAGGGTCATCATCATCGTAACCCTTAACTTGCCCCTTGATCTCCAAACAAGAAAACATGACCAATAGTATATATGGAATGATGCCCTGGAGAGGGGACACTAGGGCTACTAGATGAGCTACACCATCCACCTATTGACAATGACCTTGTAAGGTTTCCTTAAGTCTGATGCAACCCAAAACATCCAAAGTGTCTCTGCAACATGCACTAAGTACTGAAGTAAAGAATGCTTCGGAAGTTTTACACAATGCATTAGAAAATACTCTAAGTGTAAAATCTTCCGAAGCCAAGACCAATATCTTCCGAAGCCAAACATGAAGTCTTCCGAAGCCTTAGAGACAAAGTCTTCCGAAGCTTCAACCTATGAAGACAGATTTCTTCCGAAGACTTTTAGTACACATGCTTTATCTGATGTACTGTTCCAAAAAGCACCTTTTCCGCTGCATCTCTGTAAAGTCACCAACTTACATGAGTTGGTGAAAAGGTCCATGCTTTTGGTAACTGTATATTGAGGTCTTGAGTCTGTAACTTTCTACTTTATGTACTTTATCCTTTTTGTAATGTATAAGGATGTGAGCTATGGCATGTCATAGTCACAAAGTCAAAAGGCAGATATGCCTTTTGATCCTACAATTGATTTTGTTAGTGTCTAGTCAATTGTATCCAGCTGGCTTTCAAAGTATAGCCTGCTGTAGGTTGTAGTATAAGTATTTCAAGTTCTTGTATCTTTCTTTATGCTTTGTAACACTTGTAAAAGAACTTGAGAAAGCAATATACTGCCTCCTTGAAACCCATACTCTCTTGTTCTGTCTCTTTGCTTTACTTGTGTTCTTTGTATCACCTTGGTTAATCCAGTTCACTGTTTGATTAAAGTTTAGTTGCTCTCCTCATTGTGTTGTTGTGTTGTAATTGTGTTCAAGCCCTTAAACGGTCCTGCAATTGGTATCAGAGCATTCCAGGCTCTTGATATAAGATCTCACCATCTTAAGATCCCTCATACACACAAAAACTAAACTTTTCAAATGGCTTCCATCTCAAAGACTGATATGGAGACTGGAACCATGAACAAATTCCCACTGATCACTCTTGATGATTTTGACACCTGGTGCATGAGAATGGAAGGTTTCATCAGGTCTTTTGATTCAAGAATGTGGGAATCTGTTGAGAATGGACCTTTCATTCCCAGCACCCCCTCTGCTACTGGTGCTGGTATGATTCCAAAAGATGTGGCCAACTACTCAGATGAAGATAGAAAAAGGGTAGAGATTGATAGGAAGGCCATGACTGCTCTTCAGACTGCTCTCCCAAACTCTGTATACAGAGGTTTTAAGAAGTGCAAAACAGCTAAACAGCTGTGGGATGCACTGAAGCTGGTGTATGAAGGCTCCTCTGAAGCCAAGGAGAACAAGAAGGATCTTCTGAAGCAGCAGTTTGAAAACTTCACCTTTAAAGCAGGTGAAACCATGACTCACAATACTTCAGGTATGTTGAGATTGTGGATACCCTAGTGGATGGAGGAGTTCCTCTTGAGAACAGGGACATTGTAAGGAAGTTCATGTCCTCACTTCCTAGGCAATGGACACACTACTGTGTGGTGATCAAGAGGACTGAGAACCTTAAAACTTTACTCTGACAGAGTTGTATGGGATTCTCAGTGGATACCAGATGGAGATGAACATGCAAGGTTCATCTGGCAACTCCAAAATCAAATGGGTTCAGCCCTTCATGTGGTTGAAAGGGACAGCATAGAACCCCAACATCATCTCATATGCTACCCTGACAACTCACAAAAGGGTCCTTTCATCACCTTCCCGGAGACACCAAGGGAGAACTTTACTCAAGGAAGCCCATTCCAAGAGACAAGTTCTTCTCAAGCCTTTGTGTCTACTGATGAAAGCTGTGGGAATTATCTCTTCACTCTTGAAGACCTGGACTGTATCATCCAGATGACCTGGAATACATGGAGATAGTTCAGCAGATGGCTCTCCTCACTCACAGAGCCAAGAAGTTCTACAAAAGAACAGGAAGAAGATTTCCAAGCAATGCTACCAGTGGAAAGTTTGGGCTGGATAAAAGAAAGTTAAGTGTTACAACTGTAACCTTATGGGCCACTTTGCTAGGGAGTGTAAGGCACCTAAAGCAAATGGGGGCCAAACACAACCCAGACCAAACTACACTGACAAAGCCCCTCAGACTGAGAAGCCAAAGCAACATGCTGCTGTTGCTGTTGAAGAGGGAGGCTTTGACTGGAGCTTTCAGGTGGAAGATGCTTCTCCAAACCAAGCACTGATGGCTGACCATGATGAAGCCAAGGTATTGGAACATCTCTGTACTCCTGAATGCATTGCTAAAGTAAATAGATACAGGTCCTACAACTTAGAGATGAGATCTGATCTTGAGTCATTAAACATATTAAAATCTGATTTTAGAAAGTCTGAAAATGATTACAAGTTAAAGATAGAGGACTTGGAGAAAACCATTTCAGTACTAAAACATGAACATACAGATTTTAGAACTCAGATCCAAGATCTCATAACTAAGTTGACTGAGTGCCAGGCTGAGCTTGTGATCAGCAAAGCCAAGGCAGAGAAGAGTGTTCTTGAAGAAGAGACCTTCAAGAACATGATATCCTCATCCCTGCACAACAAAGTGTGCTATCAAAATAGACAGGGACTGGGATCAAATGAGATAGCTCCTCCACACACAATCTTGTCTGTAAGATCTCCTAGGTGTGGAACTTGTGAAGATGAGCTTCCTCTCATAGATCCTATAAGTGAGGATGATGAAGAAGTGATAGTGAAGAATTCCTCTGAGAAGAGTGAAGAAGAGGATTCTTCCAAGGGCCACTATCCTTCTGAGGAGAAGAAATCTACTATGATGACCAAGTCCAAGAGAAAGAACTTGATCAGGAAGAGCAAGAGGAAAGCAAAGAAGGCTCAAGAGATCAAGGCTACTTTTGATGCTAAGCAGAAACAAGTTTTTATCTCTGCAGGTTTCAAAGTAGTGAGGACTGAAGACATCAACCAAGACTCCTCAGCTAAGAGTCCTGGTTCTTGTTCAAATCATTCAGTGAAAAGAAGAAGACTGAGCTGCTGTGTACCACTGCTGCACAGCCTGGACCATCAAACTCCAAGAACAGTTCACAGCCCAAAAGAACTGTCTCAGCATCTACCAAGATGAAGGTGGAGAAGGGATGTGACCAAAGCCAGTCTTGCTCTCAAAAGGAGACTTGTTTGAAGAAGAAAATGTTATGTGTCATGTGTGAAAGTACTTCTCACATTGCTAAGGATTGCCCATACAATCCTAAAAGTACTGTCCACATGACCAAAACAAAGACTTCAAAAGTCTCAAGAAGTCCAAGCTTCGGAAGGAAAGTCTGTTTCCTTCGAAAGCTCCAAATCAAAGAAGAAGGTAAATGGAAAATTACCTTCGGAAGTAAAATTGGTCTCGGAAGAAAGGAGTTCTTCCGAAGCACTGAAGTCTGCTGCAGTGACTGTAGAATCTTTCGAAGGTTCAGTCATCAAAACTTGTGAAGTCCCAAAAGCTTCTAAGGTTTTGAAGGTCAAGTCCAAGACTCCAAAGGTGGTGTGGAAGTCTAAGAAAGACCAAATGACTGAAGTTTCTCCATCAACAACAGCTGAAGATCCCCATAGTACAACCATAGGATCTATTACTGTTGCATTACCTTCTATTACACTTAGTGAGCCCAAGACAAGTAAGGCTTGGGTTTCCAAATGTAACTAATCATTTTCTTTGTGCAGGAACAGCTCAAGACAAACAGGAATGTCTGGATAATTGACAGTGGCTGTTCCAGGCACATGACAGGCAATAGGTCTCTACTCCAAATTTTGAGAGAATTGATGGAGGACCAGTTGCTTTTGGAGGAGATGAAGGTGGTTACATTTCTGGAAGGGGCAAGGTCACAAATGGTAAGCTCAGCATTGAGAAGGTAAACTTTGTTAAGGAGCTTGGGTACAATCTTCTGAGTGTATCCCAATTTTGTGATCAGAGTCATAACATGCTCTTTACTGAGCATGAGTGCATTGTTCTCAAGCCTGGAGTGGTCATTCCTCATGAGCATATCCTGCTCAGAGCCCCCAGGAAAGGGAACATGTACAAGATGGATTTGCAAGAAACATCTCCCTCTGGAGAAGTTTCATGCTTTCTATCTAAAGCAAATAGTGATGAGTCTTTCCTATGGCATAAAAGAATGTGCCATGTAAACTTTAAGAACATGAATAAATTAATTAAACATGATCTGGTAACTGGAATGCCAAAGAAAGAGTTTACAAGTGATGATCATTGTGTTGCATGCCTGAAAGGGAAGCAACACAAGGTATCTCACAAGCCTAAGGAAAAGAACTCCATCACTACTCCCCTACACTTGTTACATATGGATCTCTTTGGCCCCACCAGTGTAATGAGTCTAGGAAGGACCTCTTATTGTTTAGTGATCACAGATGATTTTACAAGATTCACTTGGGTCTTCTTCCTTAGAACTAAGGATGAAACCCCTGAGATTCTGAAGAATTTCATCTTAAAATTGAGAATCAATGTGATCACAAGGTCAAAACCATAAGATGTGATCAAGGAACTGAATTCAAGAACCAAATCCTTGATACATTTTGTGATGAAAAGGTATTACAAGACAATATAGTGCTCCCAGGACTCCTCAGCAAAATGGAGTTGCTGAGAGGAGAAACAGGACACTTATTGAAGCTGCAAGAACTATGTTGTCTGACTCTAAACTGCCATCACCTTCTGGGCAGAGGCAGTTAATACTGCTTGCTATGTGCAAAACAGAGTTTTAGTAGTTAAGACACATGGTAAGACTCCTTATGAACTTTGGCACAAGAGGAAACCTTTCATTGGTTTTCTCAGGTCATTTGGATGTCCCTGCACCATCTTGAATACCAAAGATCAAATTGCCAAGTTTGCTGAGAAATCAGATGATGGACACTTCATTGGATACTCTTCCCAAGCTAAGGCTTATAGAGTATACAATCTCAGAACTAGAATTGTTGAGGAGTCAGCCAATGTGACTTTCAATGAACACACACCCTGTGTGGCTGGTTCTGGTCCTGATTGGCTGTTTGATCTTGATTTAGTTACCAACTGTTTTAACAAATCATGTTTCAGGATCTGCAGAAAATTTAAATACAGGTGATCCTGATCCAAGATTTGAGCTAGGAAGACCCTCAACTCATACATCTTCAGCTCCAGTTGGAACTACTTCAGCAAATGAGGTTTCTATCAGCACAACAATGACAAATTCAGCTGATACATCTGGTATGCCTTCAAATTCCAGCTCAGAGGCTTCTCAACCAGATAAAGACACCTCAATTGTAGAAGACAACAATGGTGATGGTGATAGTGATCAGGAATTCCTTGATGCTAATAACCACACCATAGATGACAACATCAATGATGTCACACACTCATTGGATCAAGTTAATCTTGATAAGTGTGATAATGTGGAGGGTGAATCTTCCAGGCCAGATCTAAATTTCTCAAATTTGGATCTTTCTCAACAACTTGCTGTGATCCCTCAGCTAAGGATCCACAAGTCTCACCCCACCACAAACATCATTGGAGATGTTGTCACAGGGGTAAGAACAAGAGGACAAACCCATGAAGCAAATGTTTGTCTTCACTCTTGTTTCTTATCTCAGATAGAGCCAAAGAAAGTTGATGAAGCTCTAAAGGATGGAAGTTGGGTTGAAGCTATGCAACAAGAGCTGCTTCAATTCAAAAGGCAGAAAGTTTGGAACCTTTGTCCTCTTCCTCATGGGAAGACTACCATTGGAACCAAATGGGTTTTTAGGAATAAGAAGGATGATAGAGGAATCATCATCAAGAACAAGGCAAGACTAGTTGTTCAAGGATACACACAAGAAGAAGGGATTGACTACACTGATGTCTTTGCTCCTGTAGCAAGACTAGAAGCTGTTAGGATATTCCTGGCATTTGCTGCATCCAAGAACTTCAAGGTCTTTCAACTTGATGTAAAGTGTGCTTTCTTATATGGAGTGATTGATGAAGAGGTTTATGTCAAACAGCCACCTGGTTTTGTAGACCCTGATCATCCTGATTATGTCTGCAAGCTTGACAAAGCTCTTTATGGGCTGCATCAGGCACCCAGGAAGTGGTATGAGACACTATCTGAGTATCTTTGTAAACATGGATACAGGAGAGGTACTATAGATGGAACTCTCTTCATCAAAGGACAGGGAAATGACTTATTGCTGGTTCAAGTATATGTAGATGACATCATCTTTGGTTCAACTAATCCAAAGCTCTGCAAAGACTTTGAGAAGCTGATGAAAGACAGATTTGAAATGAGTTCAATGGGAGAACTCAATTTCTTTCTGGGAATTCAAGTGAAGCAGTTGAAGATGGCATCTTCATAAGTCAGTCAAAGTATGTTCAAGACATACTCAAGAGGTTCAACATGACTGATTGTAAGATTGCTAAGACACCCATAGCCAGAAACCACTCCCTTGGACCTGATCTTGAGGGGGAGTGTGTAGATGAACATTTATACAGGGCTATGATTGGGTCTCTTATGTATCTTACAGCTAGCAGGCCTGATATCATGTTTGCTACATGTATTTGTGCAAGATATCAAGCCAACCCTAAGATGTCTCACTTAATCACTGTGAAAAGGATTTTAAGATACCTCAAAGGTGCTTCAACACTTGGTCTATGGTATCCAAAGAATCCTAACTTCAATCTGTATGCTATACAGATAGTGATTATGGTGGTTGCAACATGACTGCAAAGTCTACATCTGGGGGATGTCAATTCCTTGGTGGAAGGGTTGTCTCATGGCAATGCAAGAAACAATCCTGTGTGTCTGCATCAACTGCTGAGGCTGAATACATTGCTGCTGCAAGCTGCTGTGCTCAAGTGCTTTGGATTCAAAATCAGATGCTGGACTATGGATTTAACTTCAAAGAGACTCCTATCCACATAGACAACAATAGTGCTATCTCTATCACTGAGAACCCTGTGCAGCACTCAAGGACCAAACACATCAACATCAGGTATCATTTAATAAGAGATAACTATGAAAAGGGATTAATTAAACTAGTCAAAGTTCATACAGATGAACAATATGCTGATCTGTTTACAAAAGCTTTTGATGAACAGAGATTTAAGTATCTGATATCAGCTATTGGGATGATTAACTTTGAGTAGACTTTTCTTAAAACTAATTCTAATTATTTCTTCTTAAAATATGTGTGTCCTAAGTTGTCTAGTTCATCACTTTCATAAGCTCATGTTTTCTTTGGATGTAAAATTCTTTTTGAAGACTTTCCTTAGATTCTTGAAAATTTTCTGATACTTCGGAAGATAAAATTTTATCTTCGGAAGAAAAACATGTCTTCAAAATGAATAACTGTCTAAGAGATTTTACCTTCGGAAGAAGTCAAAACTCATCTTCCGAAGCTTAAATATCTATCTCAGACACTTATTTATTTTTAAGGACTTTTTCCTTCCGAAGCAAAATTAACTCTCGGAAGCTTTGTTTATTCTTATACAAAGCATCCAAGGGTTTACTTCTCTTCCGAAGCATAAATTTTCAAGACTCTCTGGAAAATCTTCCGAAGCCATTTTAGCTTCGGAAGCTTTTTCAATCAAAACTTCCGAAGACAAATTACCTTCGGAAGCTTTTCGAATTCCAAGAAAACTACTTTTTGAGCAAAAGTAAACTACCTTTTTAGAGGTGGGACCGACTTCCGGATTTCAAAGTTTATCCTCTTTCATTAACTTTGGTTCAAATCCCTTTTCACATAAATACCCAACGGTTCCCCCTCTTTCTCACTATCTTCCTCAATTCCACTATTCCTCTAACCTAATTCTCTAAACCGCCTTTGCTTTCTACCTTTCTTCACCCTTAAGCTTCTGAAATGGCCAACCTTAACCGCAGAAACAACCCAGATTTCTCCATGCAACTTCACAGGCAACATAATCAAGTTGCTCTGTTAAGCTCTGAGAAAGATGCAAGTTTCTCAGAGATTTGCCAATTCTTAACTCTATCCAACTATTTCACCTCCCTGACCATTGATCCTACTCTATATGAGGATCACTTGCTTGAATTCTGGAAGACCTGCCAAGAGGTCATTATGGATGGGGAGAAGGCACTGTCTGCCACAGTGCAAGGGAGGACAATCTTCATCACTCCGGCCATCATTAACCAACATTTGCAGCTGGATGATGAAGAAGGTGAGGTGTCCTTCCCAAAGGAAGCTGTTAATCATTCCTTTGAGCAGATGGGCTATGAGGGAGATTTCTCTGTAAAGACCTTCAGGAAAGGGAAGGTCTCATCCCAGTGGAAATACCTGCTCCATGTGGTTATCCACAGCTTATCAAACAAGCATGGTGGATGGGACCAGATTCCTGAGGATCTCTCCTTTATAGTTCATGGAATGGTTCAGGGGGTCAAGTTCAGGTATTCACAATTTGTTTATACTAATTTACTTGCAAACTTAGACTCCTTAGAGTATTACATGTTTCCTAGATATGTTCAACACATTCTCAACTGTGAACTGGGCTCACAGTTGAGGGAAACAAGTAATATTCTTAAATTGGGACAGATGAAGCCCGACATCTTTAAAATAATGAAGAAGCCAACTGTAGGCTTCTCAGGGGTAGAAACAGCCCTAGTCCCAAAATGTTAGAGCTCATTGCTCAAGGTGACAACCTAGCAACACAAGCTAGTGTTGAACCCACACCTCTTTTATCCTACCTCTAAAAAGACCAGAAATCACCCTCACCTACCAAAGAAAATCCAAACGAACCCCTGCTCAGGCTATTGAGTCTGTGCAGGCCCCCATATACTCAACCTTACAGGAGGAAGTGGACACTAGAGCTCCCACTTCTCCTGAGGAGCAAACCACTCCCATTTCTTCACCTATCAGGGCTGAGGTTCCTCATGCTCACCCTGATGAGCTCACAAGCCCAACAGCCTTAAGCCTTCACTCTGAGTCTCAACACTCAAGTGAACAACCTTCAGGGGACAGTTACCATCCCCAGCCTTTAGATCTAACCAACCAATTCCCAACCTATCCTTCTATACTGATGAAGACTTAGGATTCAGTGAGTACCATGAGTCTCTCTTCTCCTCCCCTACTCAAAGAGAGATGAGTACCTCTGACTCTCCTCAGTCTATCCCACATCAGTCACCTATTACTGAGGTGGACACTTCTGAACATGTTCAGGATGTCCATATGGAAGAGGCTCTCACTTTTGAAAGTGATTACATCATTAAGACCTCAACCATGGCAACTCAGCCCACTGGCATCTCAACTGAGGTTGCCAGTGAGCAGAGGAAAACCAGCAGCCAAGAACCTCAAGCTGGTGGTGAGAGAGAGGACTTTGGTCAAATCATCTCATCCCCCAATGATTCTTCTGATGAAGATGAGGGGAATTTGAGACTAAAGGTGCAGAATTGTCAAAAACATGCTCCTATTTAGTCTCTAAGGTTAGTCACTTGGAATCTCAGGTGACTACCTTACAAACAGGGTCAATGATCAGCAACTTCAGATTTCATATCTAAAGGAAAAACTAGCTGGGAGACCTTTAAGGAGAGCTCAACCAGGAACACAAGAACCTGTGGAAGTGATTGACTTATCCTCCAGCTCACCTATGCAAGTGGGTGATGCTACCAAAAAGGGGGAGAAAGTTATTACAACCACAGAACCTGGGAGTTCTTCACAGAGAATGGACATAGAGGACTCACCATCCTCACTTGCTGTTGTGCATTCTCAGCAACTTCCTCAAGTTCACATTAATGTGGACTCTATAGACTCAATCATCAGGAGTCTCTTTGAGGAAGGTATACCAAGGGCTGTCTCATCTCCACCACAAGGAACTGGCAACTACATCATAAGGTGGAGGTATGATACTGACAGAAGAGCCCTTATCCTTCAAGAGTTCAAGGTCAACAAGAAGTGTTTAATTTCCAAAGCCTGAACTTCTATGAAAGATTGGATTTAGTCAACATGCCACTTGTCAATCCAAGCAATTCAAGACAAGCTGACAGGCTGGCTCAAAGAATCCAAGATAGGATCCTTGCAGAGTTCTCTCTAAGAAGGAGACTTAGGCAATCAGGCAATGTCATCGGTCAACTGGATGTTGAGGTGGACCCTAAGATTAGTTTCATAGGGGAAACCTTGACTGAAGGCCCAGTGGCAGAACCTGAGACCCCTGTCTCATCATCAACAACTGCTGCAGAGGTCCAAACTCCTTCTGAGACACCTGCTGGTGAAGGTGTTTCTCAGCCTCTCTCTGGCCAGAGCATGGAAGCTACACCAAGCAATGAAGGCCAAGCCTCAATCCACCCTGAGTCACAAAGGTCTGTTGGTGACAAAGGGAAAAGGATAATGACTCCTGAGGAAATTGAGGAGGAAGAGAGAGAGAGGAAAAGGAGGCTAAGGGGAGAAAGTTCTTCTGGGTCATCTAGCTTTATGCAAGCTGCAATCAGGGCTGCCCCCAGACCAAATACTCAAGATGATGGTTAAGGGCAGTCAGGATTACCTATTTACAGACCAGAAACTATGATATTGATGAAATCATCTCCCTCCCCTTAGAAGAGTTAAATGAACTGGCTGACATGGAAGTGTCAAGAGAGATGAAGGAGAAAGAGGATGCAAGGCTACTTCTCCAATTCAAAGAGGAGAAGAGACAGAAAAGACTCTACAAGCATGCTCCCACTCTCTCTCCAGTTCAAGAAAGTCCTGCACACAGGAAGATGTGGCTCCACAAGAACCTCAGGTAGATAAAGAAGAAGATAGGATCAAGATGATCAACTACCTGAGTGCCACAGGCTTCTATCAGGCAGATGCACTTCTTCCCCTGTCCTATGACTTCATTGAGTTTGAGTACCTAAAGCAACTTGAGCTTGAGCTAGTCAAAGAAAGAAAGACAACCAAAAGGAAGCTAAGGGAAGAAGCTGCAAAGTCAAGAGCCATCATATAAAAGAGTGTAAAGAAGTCTGCTGACAGACAAAGAATGATGAGCTTCTTGAAGCTATATGGATTCTCCGGAAGGAGACTTGGCCCTATGTCTCTATCCACAATGGATGAGCATATAAGGGTGATCAAGCAGAAGATAAAGAGTGGTGAACTGATTGACTTGCACTCTCTTCCAAGTCAAGTCCCACCTGAAGTGGAGGTCAAGTTTGAACAACCTGAGACACCTCAACCAGAACCTCCAGCTGAGCCTCAGCAAGCTTCATCTTCTGATCCAAGGCAGGGTCAAACTCCCTCTCCTTCTGAACCTGTGAGGGAGGAACACCAACTGAGAAAGACAA
Organism: Flaveria ramosissima; assembly: GCA_025215565.1. Classification (NCBI taxonomy): domain Eukaryota; kingdom Viridiplantae; phylum Streptophyta; class Magnoliopsida; order Asterales; family Asteraceae; genus Flaveria; species Flaveria ramosissima. Next base: position 16,105,679 of record CM046046.1, on the reverse strand, counting down.
TGATGATCAACATGGTGCTGCAGACCAGTCTTCTCAGTTAAAGTCATCTAAGAGGAAGAAGAGAATGGCTTCTAAACCAAAGACAAAGAAGAAGAAGCCTAAGTCATCTACCTCTACACCTCAGGCTGAATCAGATCAACCTGAGGAAGTGCATGATGAGGCAGCCCAATCAACTCCTATGCAAGTGGCTCCTCTAACAACTGAGACACCCATCTTGTCCTGGACTTACTCTACCAATCCAGAAAGATGGCATGTAATCAGAGATCAAGGTGTTGAGAATGTCTACTCCTGGCAAGACATAATCAACTTACCTCTGCATGATCTCTTTGAAATGAGAAGATACTATGAGAGTCTTGATGATCCTGACCATCTAATGAAGAAAGAAATGGTCATGATTGTACTGAAGACTACAACATCTGAAGATCTTCTAAGTGTTTTGGTAGCATCAGCCTAGGGGGAGTTTGTAAGGTTCCTTAAGTCTGATGCAACCCAAAACATCCAAAGTGTCTCTGCAACATGCACTAAGTACTGAAGTAAAGAATGCTTCGGAAGTTTTACACAATGCATTAGAAAATACTCTAAGTGTAAAATCTTCTGAAGCCAAGACCAATATCTTCCGAAGCCAAACATGAAGTCTTCCGAAGCCTCAGAGACAAAGTCTTCCGAAGCTTCAACCTATGAAGACAGATTTCTTCCGAAGACTTTTAGTACACATGCTTTATCTGATGTACTGTTCCATAAAGCACCTTTTCCGCTGCATCTCTGTAAAGTCACCAACTTACATGAGTTGGTGAAAAGGTCCATGCTTTTGGTAACTTTACATTGAGGTCTTGAGTCTGTAACTTTCTACTTTATGTACTTTATCCTTTTTGTAATGTATAAGGATGTGAGCTATGGCATGTCATAGTCACAAAGTCAAAAGGCAGATATGCATTTTGATCCTACAATTGATTTTGTTAGTGTCTAGTCAATTGTATCCAGCTGGCTTTCAAAGTATAGCTGGATGTAGGTTGTAGTATAAGTATTTCAAGTTCTTGTATCTTTCTTTATGCTTTGTAACACTTGTAAAAGAACTTGAGAAAGCAATATACTGCTTCCTTGAAACCCATACTCTCTTGTTCTGTCTCTTTGCTTTACTTGTGTTCTTTGTATCACCTTGGTAATCCAGTTCACTATTTGATTAAAGTTTAGTTGCTCTCCTCATTGTGTTGTTGTGTTGTAATTGTGTTCAAGCCCTTAAACGGTCCTGCAGACCTCAACCCAATGATAAGATGCCCCTAGTTTTTGCCGTCTACATAATCAAAGTAGTAGCAAATGAAATAAACCCAGATATATTATTATTATTATACATACATTACACTACATTCATATATTTACACATAATTGCATAAATTACAGATATACATATATATACACACATTATACATGTATGTATACCTACGAATCCATATACGTATACGTATCCGTATACATATACACATACGCATACATTATACATGTCATATACTCGTGTGTTTTTCTATTACGCGAGATGTTTTCTTGAGAATTGTAAAATCATATGATTTTTTTTATTCGGTTAGAATTTGTTTTAAGCTGTAATTTTTTTATCTTGTATAGAATTTTATGGTTTGATGGGAAAACATATAACCCTGGCCACAATTGGTAAATAATAAATGCAGAATTAATCTTCGTTTGACATACATTTTTCTTCCTTGAAAGAATTTGTGATGATACAAACAAATAGGATATGGTAAATGCAATAGAAAGACATAGATATTTAGCATGGAAATCTCTCCAAACAGGTGTAAAAACCATGAGACTACTAAACCCGCTTCAAATCCACTATCATCAAAGTTAGTGCAACACAAATCCTTTATAGGTAAACTATAGGCATAATACAATCATGATATACTTAGAATTAATAATATTAAGTATACGAAATATAAAACAATCGCAAAAGAAGAAGAATTCATAAAATAGAGTTACTTCAAAACTTGTTCTCATATAATCTTTTTGTACCTACTAAGTCACAATAAAGAGCAACAAAATAATACCCACAACATAAAGTATCTTGCATGTGTTCTCTCTGTGTGTTCTTATGATAGAGAGCCAAAAGCCCCAAACACACTACTTTGTATATTTCTTCAAAATGACGACTTAAGGACCATTACACCAAAACGTTTTGTTTTTTTTTTATGTACACACTCAATGCAACAACAAATGTAGCTTTATATTTATTATTATTTTGTTAACCCTAAAAAAATAAGTAGGTCAGGCTAATTTTAGGCTTTCCACATGGACGAAAATATGCCCGACAAATCTTCCCATTTCGACCTATGAGGAAGGGTTTGCCATCTTTAAGATTAAGCAACATATTTTCACCTATTCCCTTGTTAAAGCTTTAATCAACATATCGGAACAAATATCATTGGTATGAACTTTATCAATGACATATCTAATCTCATATACCTCACATTAATGTTTTAACTTTTTATAAAACATAGAATTCTTCATAAGGTGAATAGAACTTTCATCATTGCAAAGAACCACATAGTGCTGTTGCATAAAGCCAAGCTTTTGAATAAACATTTTCACCCATAATAGTTCCTTAAATGCTTCTATTGCTGACATATACCCTATCTTAGTCATCTAAGGCTAGCAGCCACACTAAAAATCAATCAAATAGAACTCATCTTCACTACTAAGAGAAAATCTCTTTAAAATCAATAACTTTCCTTGACATAACCCCATGACCACTACACAGGCCTTGAGATATGTTCTTTAGTCTTCATTTAATAAATTCATTTATTTTTCATGACTCAAATGCCTTTAGGCAACTTCACTAACTTAAAGGCAACTTCATTCATAACTGTCACACCCCCGCTAAAAGCGGAAACACGGGGATGTAACAAGATCGGGATCGTCATAACACATGGTAAGCGATAGAGATGCAATATAATAAATGATGACAAGCGTGTCATGACGACACCCGACAACAAGGGGACTTGTGTCGTGTTTAGTCAATATTCACGACAACATAGCCATAAACATAAACATGATAAACAATTCACATAATCACATAAAGATGAAATTGTAATATGAATTCCCACAACCCGGGAACAAGTATCAAAAGATTGTAATTGTTTACACAGACTACACATTGATCAAAAATAATTGTTTGCCAAAACATGTCTAGTCCCAAAAATGCATCCTAGGGTCTCCACTAAGGCAGCACACCTAGATTTCCTCAATTTGCATGATCACCTGAAAAGATATGCTCAAAACGGTCAACATAATTGTTGGTGAGCTCGCAGGTTTAAGTAATAAATATGTAAGTGATGCTGTATAAAGTAAGCGATGTGGAATACCGTGAATACAGTAATATAAACAAGTAAAATCACATGACAATAAGCTTTGCAACCAAACCTAGCGACGTACACAAAGATATTGTCGGCATATATTCACCCAAGGGCCCGTTCCTAGCCACTGATGGTACCAACTAGTATACCATCAAACAAGGGTGGGGGTGTCAACCCAATAGTACTACCAATACCTAACCGTCGGTTCCCACACTGGAATTAAATAGTTGCAAAGATAGAACCACACAACAGACTCAAGCATGTATCAGATAAGTACTTGTAACACAGTATCACGTTGATTCCTTGTATGTAAAATATAAGTAAGTTGTACAGATTGAAAATGGGTGAGCATACTTTTCCCCCAAGTTGTAAATGATTGAAATATTGTAAGCGTAAAAAGGGGCCACGAAACTCACTTGTTAAGTGGTAAGTATGTAAGATCAATGTATCCAAATGTTGAATGCAAATGAACGGTCAAACACCTATTGACAGTTATTGTTAAGCATTAATGATATGAAATAAGCGCATAATAATGATCGGTCGGTTCGGGTTGTATCGGCTGGGTCGCGTGTAACACACACAAACAGACACACGCACTAGATCTTATGTAGATCCAAGTACTAGACATTGTCGCCATTGCTGATGATATTTGAGTAAAATTTTCATTGTTATTGAAGAAGTATTAGATAAGTGTCAGTAGTTATAAGTCGGTTGATAATTGTAAAGCGTTAGTTTAATTTGTTTTGAATAGTATTTGTGGCCTTTTTAGCGTTGACTTTAATCTTTGTGGCCGAACAATGGCAACTGTGTTAATGTTACCTCAACATCACACGACCTACACACACCACGCACAAGAAGGAAATCACACACAACAATTACAGTCGCACGACAGGACCAAACGCACGACTCAACCTCCATACGCACGAATCAACCCTCAATCGTGCGAATCAGCTTCATTCGTACGATTGAGCCTTCATTCGTATGACTGGCATTCAGTCGTACCACATCACACCCAATCGCACGACTCAACCTCCATACGCACGAATCAACCTTCAATCGTGCGAATCAGCTACACTCGTACGATTGAACCTTCATTCGTGCGATTGGACTCCAGACGTGTGAAACACGCACAATCGCATACATTCAGTCGCTCGCATGACTCAATCGCATACATTCATTCGTATGCATGACTCATTCGCACACATACACACAGTCGCACGACTCAGTCGCACAACTCAGTCGCACGATTGACTCAAACGCATGGCTCAGTCGCACGACTCACCCAGTCGCACGACTCAATCGCATGACAGACCCACTCGCCTGGACAGCAGAATCGCGACTGTGGTCGGGCTGAGCAGCCTTCGGCTGCTCCAAACACGAGTTTTACACAACAAGGACTTGCAGAAACACTCTACACACATGCACAAACAAGAAACACAAGCAGAAAGACCTCACACGCACCCACACGACCTCAAGTGTTCGGGTTGAACCCGAACACCCGAAACCCTAGTTTGTACAGCCGTGAAAAAGCAAGAAAAGGGACAACCAAGGTCGTCTACCTGCTAGAAAAGAGTAGACTAGGCTGTAGATGAAGTCTAGACGACGAAAACGAGACTAAGCGGGTCGGATATGGTGCTAGAATGAAGAAGATGGTGTAGAGAGAGTGAAGAAGATGAAGAAGGAGTAGTAAATGAGGCTAGGGCTGGAATATGGGTTTATATACCCAGCCCAAGTTTGCAAAATGACAAGTTTAGTCCCTGCACTTAACCCCCGAGTTTCCCAAATTTGTTTCGGTTGAAAAACGACTTTATTAGGTGATTTATATTAATTATAAAAATGCATTTAATGATATTTATAACTTAAAATGGTTTTATTAGTGGCGTTTATTATGTATAAAAATTGTTATAATTGGCGGTTACGATGAAGAAAGTTTTTAAAAGTTTTTAAGGTTAACGTATTCACAATGAAGGCACAAGCACAACGATGATAAAGTAAGCATGATATCCACTTAAAGAGTTAAACAAAGATGAGGAATGATCGATCAAAGAATAGTTAATGGAAAACCACGTTAATTGACGAACCTTAAGGTGACGGATGTCACAGTATCCCCCAGTTGAGAGAATTTCGTCCCGAAATTCAGCTAGAGTTAGGTCCAAGAGTGTCATCCTTGAATAGATGTGGATATTTGAGTTTCATCTGATCTTCTCGTTCCCATGTAAACTCTGGCCCTCGCTTTGAATTCCACCTTACTCGAACAATAGGTATTCTACTGCGCTTCAGTTGCTTGACCTTTCGATCCATGATCTCAATGGGTTCTTCAACAAAATGAAGCTTTTCGTCAATTTTGATTTCCTTGATTGGCACGTGAAGGGATTCATCGGCCAAACACTTCTTGAGGTTCGACACGTGAAAGTATCATGCACACCGCTGAGTTCTTATGGCAACCTTAATCGGTAAGCCACTGGACCAATTCTTTCTGTAATCTCGAATGGTCCAACGTATCTTGGGGCTAACTTCCATTTCTTTCCAAACCGAACGACTCCTTTCCAAGGGGAGACTTTAAGTAAAACTCGATCCCCAACGTTGAATTCTAGAGGCTTCCGACGGTTGTCGGCATAGCTCTTTTGGCGATCTCTTGCAGCTTTTAGTCGGTCTTTGATTTGAAAAATCTTGTCAGTCGTTTCTTGAATGATCTCTGGGCCTGTTAGCTGACTTTCACCAATTTTGGCCCAACAAACGGGAGATCTACATTTCCTTCCATACAACGCTTCGAACGGAGCACATCCAATGCTTGTATGGTAGCTGTTGTTGTAAGAGAACTCGATCAACGGTAGATGAGCATCCCAACTACCACCAAATTCGATTACACACGCTCTCAACATGTCTTCTAGCGTCTGTATAGTTCGTTCACTTTGTCCATCTGTCTGAGGATGATAGGCGGTACTCATATCTAATCGCGTGCCCATCGCTTTCTGTAATGTCTGCCAAAATCGTGAAGTAAATCGGCTATCACGGTCGGATATGATTGACACCAGCACCCCATGCGTGTCACGACCTCCTTGATGTACAATCTCGCCAACTTATCCATTTTGTAGTCTTCTCGGATAGGCAAGAAATATGCTGATTTCGTCATTCGATCCACTATGACCCATATCGAGTCATGACAGTTGCTTGTTCTAAGGAGTTTGGTAATGAAATCCATGGCTATATTCTCCCATTTCCACTCGGGAATTTCAGGTTGCTGTAATAATCCCGATGGTTTTTGATGTTCAGCTTTAACTTTTGAGCATGTCAAGCATCTGCTTACGTACAAGGCAATGTCTTTCTTCATGCCTGGCCACCAGTACAGATCCTTGAGATCGTGATACATCTTGTCTGCACCAGGATGAATAGAATATCGCGTCTTGTGGGCTTCATCCATGACTAAGGTACGTACACCTCCCCATCTGGGTACCCATATGCAATCCATGAAGTACTGTATACCGTCATCCTTGCAAATCATCTGTTTATCTAACCCTCGGAATTCTTCTCCCGCAAGGTTTTCTTCTTTCAATGCCTCACTTTGTGTAATTTGGATCTGAGCTTTCAAGTTCGTTTGAATGGTCAATCCTAACGCTCGAGCACGTAGTGGTTTCATACGTTCTTTACGGCTTAAGGCATCAGCCACCACTTTAGCTTTCCCCGGATGATACCGGATTTCACAATCCTAGTCACTAAGGAGCTCTACCCAATGTCGTTGGCACATATTAAGTTCCTTCTAATCTAGAATATGTTGGAGGCTCTTATGATCTGTGAAGATGATGCATTTGGTTCCATACAAGTAATGTCTCCAAATCTTGAGTGCAAATACTACCGCGCCCAACTCAAGATCATGAGTTGTGTAGTTCTTTTCGTGCACCTTAAGCTGTCACGAAGCGTAGGCAATCACCTTATCCTTCTGCATTAGCACACATCCCAATCCTTGATGTGACGCATCGCAGTATACCACAAAATTATCAGTTCCGTCTGGGAGAGACAATATAGGCGCGTTGCACAGTTTCTCTTTCAATGTTTGGAACGCTTGTTCTTGTGCATGTCCCCAATCAAACTTCTTGTCTTTCTGAGTAAGCAGGGTTAATGGTTGCGCGATCTTTGAAAAATTCGCGATGAAGCGACGATAGTAACCGGCCAATCCTAAAAGTTGTCGTATCTCTGATGGTGTCTGGGGCGCATCCCATTTCTTCACCGCTTCGATCTTGCCGGGATCTACATGAATCCCGTCCTCATTAACCACATGACCCAAAAACTTCACTTCCCGCAACCAAAATTCACACTTCGAGAACTTGGCGAAAAGTTTCTCTTCCCGTAGCAGTTCCAGAATTGCCCGAAGGTGTTCTTCGTGATCCTCTTTTGATCGGGAGTAGATAAGTATATCGTCTATGAACACGATCACGAACTTATCCAAGTAAGGTTTGCACACCCGATTCATTAGATCCATAAACACGGCTGGTGCGTTATTCAGCCCGAACGGCATGACCAAGAACTCATAGTGCCCATAACGAGTCCTAAACGCTGTCTTCGGTATGTCGTCCTCGAAAACTCTCAGCTGATGATATCCAGAACGAAGATCGATCTTTGAGAAATATGAGGCTCCTTGCAGCTGATCAAATAGATCGTCGATCCTGGGAAGAGGATATCAATTCTTCACAGTTAACTTGTTCAGTTCACGGTAATCGATGCACATGCGGAACGATCCATCCTTCTTTTTGACAAAGAGTACCGGTGCTCCCCACGGTGAATGACTCGGTCGAATAAAACCCTTCTCCAGTAGCTCTTGTAACTGACTAGATAACTCTTGCATCTCAGATGGCGCTAACCGATAGGGCGTCTTCGCTACCGGTGTAGCTCCAGGAACCAACTCTATACGTAATTCCACCTGTCGTGGAGGAGGCAAACCAGACAAGTCATCAGGAAATACATCTGGGTAGTCCCGTACCACTGGAATATCTACTAGTTTCCTCTCTTCGTCCTTCTTTTCAACCACATGAGCCAGAAAAGCGTAGCACTGCTTTCGTAAACTTCGGCATGCTTTCATGCAGGAAATAAGCTTTAAGTTCCTTCCCGGTCGTTCTCCCTGAATCTTGAGTACCTCCCCGTTTGGCATGGGTATTCGTACTACTTTGTCCCGACAGACAATCTCTGCTCCGTTTTGCGACAACCAATCCATACCCACAATCACGTCAAAACTTCCTAGCTCAAAGGGTATCAAGTCTATATCGAAGGCATGGTCCTCCAATGTTAAAGAGCACTTCCTTATAATCTCATCGGCCTGAACAACTCTACCATTGGCCATTTCTATAGAGTAGCTAGTTTTCAGCCTACTAGGACTCAAATCAAGCAATTGCATAAACTCAGAAGATATAAAGCTATTGTCTGCTCCAGTATCAAATAATATAGATGCGAAGTGATGATTGAGTAAGTGCGTACCCGTGACAACATTCGGGTCCTGACGAGCATCGTTGGCTCCAATGACAAATGCACGTCCCCGAGCCGCATTCCCTTGAGTAGTCGGGCCCTGATTTCCAGCTATAGCCATCACTTGCTGTTGGTTGTTTCCTTATTGACCTGGTGCCCGATTCAGCCTGGGGCACATGTTCCTGTAATGATCAGGGCTTCCACACTCATAACAAGCCCTTGCATTCCCGGCGGGGTTAACCGCGTTGACGGGTGCCACAAGATTCGGCGCAGTTCTACAGTCTCTCGCCAAATGCCCCGGGCGCCTACAATTCGCGCACACCCGGCACTGCGTTCCTGGAGGATGATGATAGTTGCACCTGTCACATTTGGGGTGCGGCCCCACATACTCTCTCTTGGCCTGAGTCACGGCCACAAAATTCCTGGTCGTTTTAGCCCTCTTATCAAACTTCCCGGCACTCGACCGGCTCGTTTCCCCAACATCCTTTCTCTTTTCTGCTCCCCTGCCCAGAACCCCCGTTCTCACCATTTCATCAGTCAAAGCGCCAGCCTTCAGACCTGCGCTCTGAATAGTAGGAGGAGCAGCTGCTGTAACCATTGCCCTAATTTGAGGCGCAAGTCCCAAATGTACCTCTCGATTCTCTTTGATTCCGGCGTGACCAGATGCGGAACCAATCTTGCCAACTCGTGAAAACGATCCGTATAAGCTGCATGCCCGGCCCCCACCATAGCATGATTCCAGAACTCATGCTCCAATTTCTGCATCTCGTTGAGGGGCAGTGTTCCTCGGTGATCAAAGATTTAAACTCGTCCCATGACATCTGCATCGCAAGATTCTCTTCCTCTAGCTTGAACCTGGATGTTCCACCAGGTTAGGGCCTTGCCCTGTAGTGAACAGGTGGCATATTTGATTCTCTGGCTGTCGAGGCACTCACTGATGTCAATTACTGCCTCCCTCTTTTCTAGCCACCTGGTTAGGGCTATCGCCCCACCTTTCCCATCGAATTCCCTCGGTTTGCAAGCCACAAACTCTTTGTATGAACACCCCCGTCTGGCATTAACAACCCCAGTCTCAATACCGGCTGTACCACCATTCCCGGTCTCCTGGTTGCTTTCGTTTCCGGTCGGGTTTCCATTTCCCACCTCATTTTCGATCCCACCATGGGCTCTTTCTCCATTATCTCCATTATCATTGCCACCATCCCCGTGAGGGTGGTGTTGCTAGAGTGCATCGCTCACTTGGGCCACGATAGTAGGAATCAGTGCGGCCATTGTTGAGCGATTAGGGCTGCCATATCAGAGTTTCCTGTTTCCTGATTGTTACTGGCAGGACCATCATTAGTCCTTGGTGCTCTACCTCTACCTCTGCCTCTGCCCCTTGGGGCTTCACTCCCGCCACTATTGTTGCGGGTAACTCTTCGAGGCGGCATTTTCTAATCATAGAAATAGTAAACGCGTAAGCTTAAATCATTTCAAAGTGTATTATCCATAACACTCATCAAGTCCAGTATTCCCAAGTTAATATCACACTTATTGTCATCACACATTGCATGCAATTCGTGTAGTTCGCACACCATGATTTGGTAATTCTCAACAATAGTCCATCATAACAGTTGTAAATCCATGTATATAATCACGTTTAGTCTAGCGGAGGTTGTCTGTTTCCTCCTCTTTCGAGGTTTCAGACATAGCCTCCTCAGGGTTAATCTCAATGTCCAAGGTCAAGCGCATTAGCATGATCTGTAAAGATCTCTTCGGGTTTAATACCCTGATTTTTAATAAACCAACTCGGCGCGCAGAGGGAACGGAAGATCCAATAGAAGCATCCCTTAAAAGAGTGAGCACAAGGGCTCTCTCATAGGGTGGAAAGATCACATAACAGATAAATGAACGAATCAAGCAACGAGGAACACATACACGAGATATAATATGCATACAGAATCCTAGCATGCAAATCTACATGAAGGTTCCTAGGTTATAGTCTAGGTCAAGCGTATTGCCTAATTCTCTATAACCAATGGCTCTGATACCAATCTGTCACACCCCCGCTAAAAGCGGAAACACGGGGATGTAACGAGATTGGGATCGTCATAACACATGGTAAGCGATAGAGATGCAATATAATAAATGATGACAAGCGTGTCATGACGACACCCGACAACAAGGGGACTTGTGTCGTGTTTAGTCAATATTCATGACAACATAGCCATAAGCATAAACATGATAAACGATTCACATAATCACATAAAGATGAAATTGTAATATGAATTTCACAACCCGGGAACAAGTATCAAAAGATTGTAATTGTTTACACAGACTACACATTGATCAAAAATAATTGTTTGCCAAAACATGTCTAGTCCCAAAAATGCATCCTAGGGTCTCCACTAAGGCAGCACACCTAGATTTCCTCAATTTGCATGATCACCTGAAAAGATATGCTCAAAACGGTCAACATAATTGTTGGTGAGCTCGCAGGTTTAAGTAATAAATATGTAAGTGATGTTGTATAAAGTAAGCGATGTGGAATACCGTGAATACAGTTATATAAACAAGTAAAATCACATGACAATGAGCTTTGCAACCAAACCTAGCGACGTACACAAAGATATTGTCGGCATCTATTCACCCAAGGGCCCATTCCTGGCCACTGATGGTACCAACTAGTATACCATCGAACAAGGGTGGGGGTTTCAACCCAATAGTACTACCAATACCTAACCGTCGGTTCCCACACTGGAATTAAATAGTTGCAAAGATAGAACCACGCAGCAGACTCAAGCATGTATCAGATAAGTACTTGTAACACAGTATCACGTTGATTCCTTGTATGTAAAATATAAGTAAGTTGTACAGCATTGAAAATGGGTGAGCATACTTTTCCCCCAAGTTATAAATGATTGAAATATTGTAAGCGTAAAAAGGGGCCACGAAACTCACTTGTTAAGTGGTAAGTATGTAAGATCAATGTATCCAAATATTGAATGCAAATGAACGGTCAAACACCTATTGACAGTTATTGTTAAGCATTAATGATATGAAATAAGCGCATAATAATGATCGATCAGTTCGGGTTGTATCGGCTGGGTCGCGTGTAACACACACAAACAGACACACGCACTAGATCTTATGTAGATCCAAGTACTAGACATTGTCGCCATTGCTGATGATATTTGAGTAAAATTTTCAATGCTATTGAAGAAGTATTAGATAAGTGTCAGTAGTTATAAGTCGGTTAATAATCGTAAAGCGTTAGTTTAATTTGTTTTGAATAGTATTTGTGGCCTTTTTAGCGTTGACTTTAATCTTTGTGGCCGAACAATGGTAACTGTGTTAATGTTACCTCAACATCACACGACCTACACACACCACGCACAAGAAGGAAATCACACACAACAATTACAGTCGCACGACAGGACCAGACGCACGACTCAACTTCCATACGCACGAATCAACCCTCAATCGTGCGAATCAGCTTCATTCGTACGATTGAGCCTTCATTCGTATGACTGGTATTCAGTCGCACCACACAACACCCAATCGCACGACTCAACCTCCATACGCACGAATCAACCTTCAATCGTGCGAATCAGCTACACTCGTACGATTGAACCTTCATTCGTGCGATTGGACTCCAGTCGTGTGAAACACGCACAATCGCATACATTCAGTCGCTCGCATGACTCAATCGCATACATTCATTCGCACGCATGACTCATTCGCACACATACACACAGTCGCACGACTCAGTCGCACGACATACCCTGTCGCACAACTCAGTCGCACGATTGACTCAAACGCATGGCTCAGTCGCACGACTCACCCTGTCGCACGACTCAATCGCATGACAGACCCACTCGCCTGGACAGCAGAATCGCGACTATGGTCGGGCTGAGCAGCCTTCGCGGCTGCTCCAAACACGAGTTCTACACAACAAGGACTTCAAGAAACACTCTACACACATGCACAAACAAGAAATACAAGCAGAAAGACCTCACACGCACCCACACGACCTCATGTGTTCGGGTTGAACCCGAACACCCGAAACCCTAGTTTGGACAGCCGTGAAAAAGCAAGAAAAGAGACAACCAAGGTCGTCTACCTGCTAGAAAAGAGTAGACTAGGCTGTAGATGAAGTCTAGACGACGAAAACGAGACTAAGCGGGTCGGATTTGGTGCTAGAATGAAGAAGATAGTGTAGAGAGAGTGAAGAAGATGAAGAAGGAGTAGTAAATGAGGCTAGGGCTGGAATATGGGTTTATATACCCAGCCCAAGTTTGCAAAATGACAAGTTTAGTCCCTGCACTTAACCCCCGAGTTTCCCAAATTTGTTTCGGTTGAAAAACGACTTTATTAGGTGATTTATATTAATTATAAAAATGCATTTAATGATATTTATAACTTAAAATGGTTTTATTAGTGTCGTTTATTATGTATAAAAATTGTTATAATTGGCGGTTACGATGAAGAAAGTTTTTAAAAGTTTTTAAGGTTAACGTATTCACAATGAAGGCACAAGCACAATGATGATAAAGCAAGCATGATATCCACATAAAGAGTTAACAAAGATGAGAAATGATCGATCAAAGAATAGTTAACGGAAAACCACGTTAATTGACGGACCTTAAGGTGACGGATGTCACAATAACCCATTTATATTTCATTACTCAAATGTCCTTTGGCAACTCCACCAACTTAACGGTATTATGAGTTCATTTTTTATAGCTCTGCATAATACTAAGGTTCTCTTTTATCAGTAAGTAAGACATACACAGGAGCAATTTAAACGCCTCAAAGGATGCCAATCTCTCGTAGATCGCCTAAGTGGGATATATGGTTGCATATCTGGTATCGTTAGTATTCGGTGAAAATTTTTATCTAACCCTGATTACTCTTGAATATTTGTGTAAGGATTCCTGAAGTCTGATGCAACCCAAAACAGCTTAAGTGTCTCAGCAAACATGCACTAAGTACTGAAGTGAAGAATGCTTCGGAAGTTTTACACAAAGCATTAGAAAATACTCTAAGTGTAAAATCTTCCGAAGCCAAGACCAATATCTTCCGAAGCCAAACATGAAGTCTTCCGAAGCTTCAGAGACAAAGTCTTCCGAAGCCTCATCCTATGAAGACAGATTTCTTCCGAAGACTTTTAGTACACATGCTTTATCTGATGTACTGTTCCATAAAGCACCTTTTCCGCTGCATCTCTGTAAAGTCACCAACTTACATGAGTTGGTGAAAAGGGTCATGCTTTTGGTAACTGTACATTGAGGTCTTGAGTCTGTAACTTTCCACTTTATGTACTTTATCCTTTTTGTATTGTAAAAGGATGTGAGCTATGGCATGTCATAGTCACAAGGTCAAAAGGCAGATATGCCTTTTGATCCTACAATTGATTTTGTTAGTGTCTAGTCAATTGTATCCAGCTGGCCTTCAAAGTATGGCCGGCTGTAGGTTGTAGTATAAGTATTTCAAGTTCTTGTATCTTTTCTTTATGCTTTGTAACACTTGTAAGAGAACTTGAGAAAGCAATATACTGCCTCCTTGAAACCCAACTCTCTTGTTCTGTCTCTTTACTTACTTGTGTTCTTAGTATCATACTTGGTTACCCAGTTCACTGTTTGATTAGAGCTTAGTTATTCTCCTCATTGTGTTGTTGTGTTGTAATTGTGGTCAAGCCCTTAAACGGTCCTGCAATTGGTATCAGAGCATTCCAGGCTCTTGATATAAGATCTAACCATCTTAAGATCCCTCACACACACAAAAGCTAAACTCTTCAAATGGCTGCCATCTCTAAGACTGATATGGAGACTGGAACCATGAACAAATCCCCACTGATCACTCTTGATGATTTTGACACCTGGTGCATGAGGATGGAAGGCTTCATCAGGTCTCTTGATTCAAGAATGTGGGAATCTGTTGAGAATGGACCTTTCATACCCAGCACCCCCTCTGCTACTGGTGCTGGTATGATTCCTAAAGATGTGGCCAACTACTCAGATGAAGATAGAAAAAGAGTAGAGATTGATAGGAAGGCCATGACTGCTCTTCAGACTGCTCTCCCAAACTCTGTATACAGAGGCTTCAAGAAGTGCAAGACAGCCAAACAGCTGTGGGATGCACTGAAGCTGATGTATGAAGGCTCCTCTGAAGCCAAGGAGAACAAGAAAGATCTTCTGAAGCAGCAGTTTGAAAATTTCACCTTCAAAGCAGGTGAAACCATGACTCAACAATACTTCAGGTATGTTGAGATTGTGGATACCCTAGTGGATGGAGGAGTTCCTCTTGAGAACAGGGACATTGTAAGGAAGTTCATGTCATCACTTCCTAGGCAATGGACACACTATTGTGTGGTGATCAAGAGGACTGAGAACCTTAAGACTCTTACTCTTACAGAGTTGTATGGGATTCTCAGTGGATACCAGATGGAGATGAACATGCAAGGTTCATCTGGCAACTCCAACAATCAAATGGGTTCAGCCCTTCATGTGGTTGAAAGGGACAGCATAGAACCTCAGCATCATCTCTTATGCTACCCTGACAACTCACAAAAGGGTCCTTTCATCACCTTCCCGGAGACACCAAGGGAGAACTTTACTCAAGGAAGCCCATTCCAAGAGACAAGTTCTTCTCAAGCCTTTGTGTCTGCAGATGAAAGCTGTGGGAATTATCTCTTCACTCTTGAAGACCTGGACTGTATCCATCCAGATGACCTGGAATACATGGAGATAGTTCAGCAGATGGCTCTCCTCACTCACAGAGCCAAGAAGTTCTACAAGAGGACAGGAAGAAGATTTCCAAGCAATGCTACCAGCAGCAAGTTTGGGCTGGATAAAAGCAAAGTTAAGTGTTACAACTGTAACCTTATGGGTCACTTTGCCAGGGAGTGTAAGGCACCTAAAACAAATGGGGGCCAAACACAACCCAGACCAAACTTTGCTGACAAAGCTCCTCAAGCTGAGAAGACAAAGCAACATGCTGCTGTTGCTGTTGAAGAAGGAGGCTTTGACTGGAGTTTTCAGGTGGAGGATGCTTCTCCAAACCAAGCACTGATGGCTGACCATGATGAAGCCAAGGTATTGGAACATCTTTGCTCCCCTGAATGCATTGCTAAAGTAAATAGATACAGGTCCTATAACCTAGAGATGAGATCTGATCTTGAGTCATTAAACATATTAAAATCTGATTTTAGAAAGTCTGAAAATGATTACAAGTTAAAGATAGAAGACTTGGAGAAAACCATTTCAGTACTAAAACATGAACATACAGATTTCAGAACTCAGATCCAAGATCTCATCACTAAGTTAACTGAGTGCCAGGCTGAGCTTGTGATCAGCAAAGCCAAGGCAGAGAAGAGTGTTCTTGAAGAAGAGACCTTCAAGAACATGATATCCTCATCCCTGCACAACAAGGTTTGTTATCAAAACAGACAGGGACTAGGATCAAATGAGATAGCTCCTCCACACACAATCTTGTCTGTAAGATCTCCTAGGTGTGGAACTTGTGAAGATGAGCTTCCTCTCATAGATCCTGTAAGTGAGGATGATGAAGAAGTGATAGTGAAGAATTCCTCTGAGAAGAGTGAAGAAGAGGATTCTTCCAAGGGCCACTATCCTTCTGAGGAGAAGAAATCAACTGTGATGACCAAGTCCAAAAGAAAGAACTTGATCAGAAAGAGCAAAAGAAAAGCAAAGAAGGCTCAAGAAATCAAGGCTACTTTTGATGCTAAGCAGAAACAAGTTTTTATCTCTGCAGGTTTCAAAGTAGTAAGGACTGAAGACATCAACCAAGACTCCTTAGCTAAGAGTCATGGTTCTTGTTCAAATCATCTCAGTGCCAAGAAGAAGACTGATTTGCTGTGTACCACTGCTGCACAGCCTGGACCATCAAACTCCAAGAACAGTTCACAGCCCAAGGGAACTGTCTCAGCATCTACCAAGATGAAGATGGAGAGGGGATGTGACCAAAGTCAGTCTTGTTCTCAAAGGGAGACTTCTTTGAAGAAGATAATGTTATGTGTTATGTGTGAAAGTACTTCTCACATTGCTAAGGATTGCCCATACAATCCTAAAAGTACTGTCCACATGACTAAAACAAAGACTTCAAAGAGTCTCAAGAAATCTCAAGCTTCGGAAGGAAAGTCTGTTTCCTTCGGAAGCTCCAAATCAAAGAAGGAGGTAAGTGGAAAATTACCTTCGGAAGCAAAGTTGGTCTCGGAAGAAAGGAATTCTTCCGAAGCACTAAAGTCTGCTGCAGTGACTGTAGACTCTTCCGAAGGATCAGTCATCAAAACTTATGAAGTTCTAAAAGCTTCTAAGGTTTTGAAGGTCAAGTCCAAGACTCCAAAGGTGGTGTGGAAGTCTAAGAAAGACCAAATGACTGAGGTTTCTCCATCAACAACAGCTGAAGATCCCTATAGTACAACCATAGGATCTATTACTGTTGCATTACCTTCTTTTACTGTTAATGAGCCCAAGACAAGTAAGGCTTGGGTTTCAAATGTAACTAATCATCTTCTCTGTGCAGGAACAGCTCAAGACCAACAGGAATGTTGGATAATTGACAGTGGCTGTTCCAGGCACATGACTGGCAATAGGTCTCTACTCCATAATTTTGAGAGAATTGATGGAGGACCAGTTGCTTTTGGAGGAGATGAAGGTGGTTACATTTCTGGAAGGGGCAAGGTCACAAATGGTAAGCTCAGCATTGAGAAGGTAAACTTTGTCAAGGAGCTTGGGTACAATCTTCTGAGTGTATCCCAATTTTGTGATCAGAGTCATAACATGCTCTTTACTGAGCATGAGTGCATTGTTCTCAAACCTGGTGTGGTCATTCCTCATGAGCATATCCTGCTCAGAGCCCCCAGGAAAGGGAACATGTACAAGATGGATTTGCAAGAAACATCTCCCTCAGGAGAAGTTTCATGCTTTCTATCTAAAGCAAATAGTGATGAGTCTTTCCTATGGCATAAAAGAATGTGCCATGTAAACTTTAAGAACATGAATAAATTAATTAAACATGATTGGTAACTGGAATGCCAAAGAAAGAGTTTACTAGTGATGATCATTGTGTGGCATGCCTGAAAGGGAAGCAACACAAAGTATCTCACAAGCCTAAGGAAAAGAACTCCATCACTACTCCCCTACACTTGTTACATATGGATCTCTTTGGCCCCACCAGTGTAATGAGTTTAGGAAGGACCTCTTACTGTCTGGTGATCACAGATGATTTTACAAGATTCACTTGGGTTTCTTCCTTAGAACTAAGGATGAAACCCCTGAGATTCTGAAGAATTTCATCTTAAAAGTTGAGAATCAATGTGATCACAAGGTCAAAACCATAAGATGTGATCAAGGAACTGAATTCAAGAACCAAATCCTTGATGCATTTTGTGATGAAAAAGGTATTACAAGACAATATAGTGCTCCCAGGACTCCTCAGCAAAATGGAGTTGCTGAAAGGAGAAACAGGACACTTATTGAAGCTGCAAGAACTATGTTGTCTGACTCTAAACTGCCTATCACCTTCTGGGCAGAGGCAGTCAATACTGCTTGCTATGTGCAAAACAGAGTTTTAGTAGTTAAGACACATGGTAAGACTCCTTATGAACTTTGGCACAAGAGGAAACCTTTCATTGGTTTTCTCAGGTCATTTGGATGTCCCTGCACCATCTTGAATACCAAAGATCAAATTGCCAAGTTTGCTGAGAAATCAGATGATGGACATTTCATTGGATACTCTTCTCAAGCTAAAGCTTATAGAGTATACAATCTCAGAACTAGAATTGTTGAGGAGTCAGCCAATGTGACTTTCAATGAGCACACTCCCTGTGTGGCTGGTTCTGGTCCGGATTGGCTGTTTGATCTTGATTTAGTTACCAACTGTTTTAACAAATCTTGTGAGCATGTTTCAGGATCTGCAGAAAATCTAAATACAGGTGATCCTGATCCAAGATTTGAGCTAGGAAGATCTTCAACTCATACATCTTCAGCTCCAGTTGGAACTACTTCAGCAAATGAGGTTTCTATCAGCACAACAATGACAAATTCAGCTGATACATCTGGCATGCCTTCAAATTCCAGCTCAGAGGCCTCTCAACCAGATAAAGATACCTCACTTGTAGAAGACAACAATGGTGATGGTGATAGTGATCAGGAATTCCTTGATGCTAATAACCACACCATAGATGACAACATCAATGATGTCTCACACTCATTGGATCAAGTTAATCTTGATAAGTGTGATAATGTGGAGGGTGAATCTTCAGGACCAGATTTAAATTTCTCAAATTTAGATCTTTCCCAGCAACTTGCTGTGATCCCTCAGCTAAGGATCCACAAGTCTCACCCCACCACAAACATCATTGGAGATGTTGTCACAGGGGTAAGAACAAGAGGACAAACCCATGAAGCAAATGTTTGTCTTCACTCTTGTTTCTTATCCAGATAGAGCCCAAGAAAGTTGATGAAGCTCTAAAGGATGGAAGTTGGGTTGAAGCTATGCAACAAGAGCTGCTTCAATTCAAAAGGCAGAAAGTTTGGAACCTTTGTCCTCTTCCTCATGGGAAGACTACCATTGGAACCAAATGGGTTTTTAGAAACAAGAAGGATGATAGGGGAATCATCATCAAGAACAAGGCAAGACTAGTTGTTCAAGGATACACACAAGAAGAAGGGATTGACTACACTGATGTCTTTGCTCCTGTAGCAAGACTAGAAGCTGTTAGGATATTCCTGGCATTTGCTGCATCCAAGAACTTCAAGGTCTACCAACTTGATGTAAAGTGTGCTTTCTTATATGGAGTGATTGATGAGGAGGTTTATGTCAAACAGCCACCTGGTTTTGTAGACCCTGATCATCCTGATTATGTCTGCAAGCTTGACAAAGCTCTTTATGGGCTGCATCAGGCACCCAGGAAGTGGTATGAGACACTATCTAAGTATCTCTGCAAGCATGGATACAGAAGAGGTACTATAGATGGAACCCTCTTCATCAAAGGACAGGGAAATGACTTATTGCTGGTTCAAGTATATGTTGATGACATCATCTTTGGTTCAACTAATCCAAAGCTCTGCAAAGACTTTGAGAAGCTGATGAAAGACAGATTTGAGATGAGTTCAATGGGAGAACTCAACTTCTTTCTGGGAATTCAAGTGAAGCAAGTTGAAGATGGCATCTTCATAAGTCAGTCAAAGTATGTTCAAGACATACTCAAGAGGTTCAATATGACTGATTGTAAGATTGCTAAGACACCCATAGCCAGAAACCACTCCCTTGGTCCAGATCTTGAGGGGGAGTGTGTAGATGAACACTTATACAGGGCTATGATTGGGTCTCTTATGTATCTTACAGCTAGCAGGCCTGATATCATGTTTGCTACATGTATTTGTGCAAGATATCAAGCCAACCCTAAGATGTCTCACTTAATCACTGTGAAAAGGATTTTAAGATACCTCAAAGGTGCTTCAACACTTGGTCTATGGTATCCAAAGAATCCAAATTTCAATCTGTATGCCTATACAGATAGTGATTATGGTGGTTGCAATATGACTGCAAAGTCTACATCTGGGGGATGTCAATTCCTTGGTGGAAGGGTGGTCTCATGGCAATGCAAGAAACAATCCTGTGTGTCTGCATCAACTGCTGAGGCTGAATACATTGCTGCTGCAAGCTGCTGTGCTCAAGTGCTTTGGATTCAAAATCAGATGCTGGACTATGGATTTAACTTCAAGGAGACTCCTATCCACATAGACAACAATAGTGCTATCTCTATCACTGAGAACCCTGTGCAGCACTCAAGGACCAAACACATCAACATCAGGTATCATTTAATAAGGATAACTATGAAAAAGGATTAATTAAACTAGTCAAAGTTCATACAGATGAACAATATGCTGATCTGTTCACCAAAGCTTTTGATGAACAGAGATTTAAGTATCTGATATCAGCTATTGGGATGATTAACTTTGAGTAGACTTTTTATTAAAACTAATTCTAATTATTTCTTCTTAAAATATGTGTGTCCTAAGTTGTCTAGTTCATCACTTTCATAAGCTCATGTTTTCTTTGGATGTAAAATTCTTTTTGAAGACTTTCCTTAGATTCTTGAAAATTTCTGATACTTCGGAAGATAAAGATTTTATCTTCGGAAGAAAAACATGTCTTTAAAATAAATAACTGTCTAAGAGATTTTACCTTCGGAAGAAGTAAAGTTCATCTTCCGAAGCTTAAAATTCTTATCTCAGACACTTATCTATTTTCAAGAACCTTTTCCTTCCGAAGCAAAATTAACCTTCGGAAGCTTTGTTTATTTTATACAAAGCATTCAAAGGTTTATTTCTCTTCCGAAGCATAAATTATCAAGACTCTCAGGAAAATCTTCCGAAGCCATTTTAGCTTCGGAAGCTTTTTAAATCAAAACTTCCGAAGACAAATAAACTTCGGAAGCTTTTCGAATTCCAAGAAAACTACTTTTTGAGCAAAAGTAAACTACTTTTTCAGAGGTGGGACCGACTTTCGGATTTCAAAGTTTATCCTCTTTCATTAACTTTGGTTCAAATCCCTTTTCATATAAATACCCAACGGTTCCCCCTCTTTCCCACTATCTTCCTCAATTCTACTGTTTCTCTAACCTAATTCTCTAAACCGCCTTTGCTTTCTACCTTTCTTCACCCTTAAGCTTCTAAAATGGCCAACCTTAACCGCAGAAACAACCCTGATTTCTCCATGCAACTACACAGGCAACATAATCAAGTTGCTCTGTTAAGCTCTGAGAAAGATGCAAGTTTCTCAGAGATTTGCCAATTCTTGACTCTATCTAACTACTTCACCTCCCTGACCATTGATCCTCCTCTATATGAGGATCAGTTGCTTGAATTCTGGAAGACCTGCCAAGAGGTCATTATGGATGGGGAGAAGGCACTGTCTGCCACAGTGCAAGGGAAGGACAGTCTTCATCACTCCGGCCATCATTAACCAACATCTACAGCTGGATGATGAAGAAGGTGAGGTGTCCTTCCCAAAAGAAGCTGTAAATCATTCTTTTGAGCAGATGGGCTATGAGGGAGATTTCTCTGTAAAGACCTTTAGGAAAGGGAAGGTCTCATCCCAATGGAAATTCCTGCTCCATGTGGTTATCCACAGCTTGTCAAACAAGCATGGTGGATGGGACCAGATTCCTGAGGATCTCTCCTTCATTGTTCATGGAATGGTTCAAGGGGTCAAGTTCAGGTATTCACAATTTGTATATACTAATTTACTTGCAAACTTAGACTCCTTAGAGTATTACATGTTTCCTAGATATGTTCAACACATTCTCAACTGTGAACTGGGCTCACAGTTGAGGGAAACAGGTAATATTCTTAAATTGGGACAGATGAAGCCCGGCATCTTTAAAATAATGAAGAAGCCAACTGTAGGCTTCTCTGGGGTAGAAACAGCCCTAGTCCCAAAAATGTTAGAGCTCATTGCTCAAGGTGACAACCTAGCAACACAAGCTAGTGTTGAACCCACACCTCTTTTGTCCCTACCATTAAAAAGACCAGAAATCACCCTCACCTACCAAAGAAAATCCAAACGAACCCCTGCTCAGACTATTGAGTCTGTGCAGGCCCCCAAATACTCAACCTTACAGGAAGAAGTGGACACTAGAGCTCCCACTTCTCCTGAGGAGCAAACCACTCCCATTACTTCACCTATCAGGGCTGAGGTTCCTCAAGCTCACCCTGATGAGCTCAATAGCCCAACAACCTTAAGCCTTCACTCTGAGTCTCAACACTCAAGTGGACAACCTTCAGGGGACAGCTACCATCCCCAGCCTTTGGATCTCAACCAACCAATTCCCAACCTATCCTTTTACACTGATGAAGACTTAGGATTCAGTGAGTACCATGAGTCTCTCTTCTCCTCCCCTACTCAAAGAGAGATGAGTACCTCTGACTCTCCTCAGTCTATCCCCCATCAGTCACCTGTTACTGAGGTGGACACTTCTGAACCTGTTCAGGATGTCCATATGGAAGAGGCTCTCACTTTTGAAAGTGATTACATCATTAAGACCTCAACCATGGCAACTCAGCCCATTGGCATCTCAACTGAGGCTGCCAGTGAGCAGAGGAAAACCAGCAGCCAAGAAACTCAAGCTGGTGGTGAGAGAGAGGACTTTGGTCCAATCATCTCATCCCCCAATGAATCTTCTGATGAAGATGAGGGGAATTTGAGACTAAAGGTGCAAAAACTGTCAAAAACATGCACCTATTTAGTCTCTAAGGTTAGTCACTTGGAATCTCAGTGACTACCTTACAAAACAGGGTCAATGATCAGCAACTCCAGATTTCATATCTGCAGGAAAAACTAGCTGGGAGACCTTTAAGGAGAGCTCAACCAGGAACACAAGAACCTGTGGAAGTGATTGACTTATCCTCCAGCTCACCTATGCAAGTGGGTGATGCTACCAAAAAGGGGGAGAAAGTTGTTACAACCACAGAACCTGGGAGTTCTTCAGAGAGAATGGACATAGAGGACTCACCATCCTCACTTGCTGTTGTGCATTCTCAGCAACTTCCTCAAGTTCACATTAATGTGGACTCTATAGACTCTCTCATCAGGAGTCTCTTTGAGGAAGGCATACCAAGGGCTGTCTCATCTCCACCACTGGGAACTAGCAATCAAATCATAAGGTGGAGGTATGATGATGACAGAAGAGCCCTCATACTTCAAAGAGTTCAAGGCCAACAAGAAGTTTTTCAATTCCAAAGCCTGAGCTTCTATGAAAGACTGGATTTAGTCAACCTGCCACTTGTCAATCCAAGCAATTCAAGACAAGCTGACAGGCTGGCTCAAAGAATCCAAGACAGGATCATGGCAGAGTTCTCTCTAAGAAGGAGACTTAGGGAATCAGGCAATGTCATCGGTCAACTGGATGTTGAGGTGGACCCTAAGATTAGTTTCATAGGGGAAACCTTGACTGAAGGCCCAGTGACAGAACCTGAGACCCCTGTCTCATCATCAACAACTGCTGCTGAGGTCCAAACTCCATCTGAGACACCTGCTGGTGAAGGTGTTTCTCAGCCTCTCTCTGGCCAGAGCATGGAAGCTACTCCAAGCAATGAAGGCCAAGCCTCAATCCTCCCTGAGTCACAAAGGTCTGTTGGTGACAAAGGGAAAAGGATAATGACTCCTGAGGAAATTGAGGAGGAAGAGAGAGAGAGGAAAAGGAGACTAAGGGGAGAAAGTTCCACTGGGTCATCTAGCTTCATGCAAGCTGCAATCAGGGCTGCCCCCAGACCAAATACTCAGGATGATGAGTTAAGGGCAGTCAGGATTACCTACTTACAGACCAGGAACTATGACATTGATGAATCATCTCCCTCCCCTTAGAAGAACTGAATGAACTGGCTGACAGAGAAGTGTCAAGAGAGTTGAAGGAGAAAGAGGATGCAATGATACTTCTCCAACTCAAAGAGGAGAAGAGACAGAAAAGACTTACAAGCATGCTCCTACTCTCTCACCAGTTCAAGAAAGTCCTGCACAAGAAGATGTGGCTCCACAAGAACCTCAGGTAGATAAAGAGGAAGATAGGATCAAAATGATCAACTACCTGAGTGCCACAGGCTTCTATCAGGCAGATGCACTTCTCCCTTTATCCTATGACTTCATTGAGTTTGAGTATTTAAAGCAACTTGAACTTGAGTTAGTCAAGGAAAGAAAGACAACCAAAAGGAAACTAAGGGAAGAAGCTGCAAAGTCAAGGGCCACCATTCAAAAGAATGCAAAGAAGTCTGCTGACAGACAAAGAATGGTGAGCTTCTTGAAGCTGTATGGATTCTCCGGAAGGAGACTTGGCCCCATGTCTCTATCCACTATGGATGAGCATATTAGGGTGATCAAGCAGAAGATTAAGAGTGGAGAACTTATTGACTTGCACTCTCTTCCAAGTCAAGTCCCACCTGAAGTGGAGGTCAAGTTTGAACAACCAGAGACACCTCAACAGCACCTCCAGCTGAGCCCCAGCAAGCTTCATCTTCTGATCCTAGGCAGGGTCAAACTCCCTCTCCTTCTGAACCTGTGAGGGAGGAACACCCAACTGAGAAAGACACTGATGATCAACATGGTGCTGCAGACCAGTCTTCTCAGTTAAAGACAACCAAGAGGAAGAAGAGGATGGCTTCTAAACCAAAGACAAAGAAGAAGAAGCCAAAGTCATCTACCTCTGCACCTCAGGCTGAATCAGATCAACCTGAGGAAGTGCATGATGAGGCAGCCCAATCAACTCCTATTCAAGTGGCTCCTCTAACTAGTGAGACACCCATCTTATCCTGGACATACTCTACCAATCCAGAGAGATGGACTGTTATAAGAGATCAAGGTGTTGAGAATGTCTACTCATGGCAAGACATAATCAACTTACCTCTGCATGATCTCTTTGAGATGAGAAGATACTATGAAAGTCTTGATGATCCTGACCATCTCATGAAGAAAGGAATGGTCCTGATTGTACTGAAGACTACCAACATTTGAAGATCTTCTAAGTGTTTTGGTAGCATCAGCCTAGGGGGAGTTTGTAAGGATTCCTGAAGTCTGATGCAACCCAAAACAGCTTAAGTGTCTCAGCAAACATGCACTAAGTACTGAAGTGAAGAATGCTTCGGAAGTTTTACACAAAGCATTAGAAAATACTCTAAGTGTAAAATCTTCCGAAGCCAAGACCAATATCTTCCGAAGCCAAACATGAAGTCTTCCGAAGCTTCAGAGACAAAGTCTTCCGAAGCCTCATCCTATGAAGACAGATTTCTTCCGAAGACTTTTAGTACACATGCTTTATCTGATGTACTGTTCCATAAAGCACCTTTTCCGCTGCATCTCTGTAAAGTCACCAACTTACATGAGTTGGTGAAAAGGGTCATGCTTTTGGTAACTGTACATTGAGGTCTTGAGTCTGTAACTTTCCACTTTATGTACTTTATCCTTTTTGTATTGTAAAAGGATGTGAGCTATGGCATGTCATAGTCACAAGGTCAAAAGGCAGATATGCCTTTTGATCCTACAATTGATTTTGTTAGTGTCTAGTCAATTGTATCCAGCTGGCCTTCAAAGTATGGCCGGCTGTAGGTTGTAGTATAAGTATTTCAAGTTCTTGTATCTTTTCTTTATGCTTTGTAACACTTGTAAGAGAACTTGAGAAAGCAATATACTGCCTCCTTGAAACCCAACTCTCTTGTTCTGTCTCTTTACTTACTTGTGTTCTTAGTATCATACTTGGTTACCCAGTTCACTGTTTGATTAGAGCTTAGTTATTCTCCTCATTGTGTTGTTGTGTTGTAATTGTGGTCAAGCCCTTAAACGGTCCTGCAATTTGTATGCGGATCACTTTGAGTACATCTCCATTATGTGACTTTGAATGTCGAGGAGGAATCTAATCCAATTTAGGAAGATCATTAATGCATTGAGAAACTATCTTTGTCTTCTCCATATCTTCCAAACAACATCACGACTTATTATGAGTTTCTTCACAACTAGATAATATAATATGTATCCAAACTTAATTTCCAATAACAAAGGAATATACATGGCTTACTCTTTACATTAAAATTTAATATTTCAACTTTTAGAACATGCACAAAACCTTGCATCCAACTACCCACAAATCATGATAATTAACATCTTTGTAAGAGTTAACTTATAGGTTAATGCAACCAAAGAGCTCTTAGCATGAATAATAAAGTACAAAGGAAGTTACTTCGGAAGATTTGACAAAACCACTAAAAAATTCTCTAAGTGTCAAATATTCCGAAGCCAAAAGACCATTTCTTCCAAAGACAAAGATGAAGTTTTCCAAAACTTCAAGACAAAATCTTCTGAAGACAAGAGACTGATTTCTTTCGAAGACAGAGAAGACATGTTTTCTCTGACATGCTTTTGACAAAAGCTGAACAACTTTCCGTTGCCATCTCTGAAGATTCACCAACTTGTACAAGTTGGTGATATCTCCATACTTTTGTCAACTTTACCGGTCCTGTAATCTTTGCCCCTCTAAACCCTATCAAGAACATCAAATGACAAAGGAACACAAGTAGTAAGATTAATACTTTAAAGCTTTAACCCTAACGAAAGTAGGCAACCTTACATGTGAGAGTAAACATCTAACCCTATCAACCAATGTTCTATTCGTCCATTCTGCTAAACATTCAATTTGGTGTCTTGGAGTAGTTTTTTAATGTCGAATACCTTTTTCTCTATAATAGGAATCAAAAGGATATAATGTATTCACCTTTGTTATTGGTTGAATGCAATAAGTTTCTTCCAAGATTGTCTCTTAAATAAGACATGAAACTTTTAAAACACGTCTAATATATGATCTACAGATTTCAAAGTACCGACCCATACTTTTCTCGAATGATCATTGATGAATGTGACAAAGCATAAACAGTCCCTAATGATCTAGTCTTCATTAAACCACATATATTTTAATGCACCAAATCAAGTATACGTTCTTTTTTTAAAGGAGGATGACTCTTAAAATTAACCATGTCTCGCTTACCTTGTCTACACTTACGTTCCAGACAATGAGAACCCCTTTTAAGTGAACATTATGCCGCTAGGCTAGACATTTTTCTTTAAGAGTAAAGGCATCTCCTTGCACTCATGTTACCAAGTATGTTATGCCACAACTCAGTCATATCATTATTTCCATTGAGTTAATAAAATCTCTTGAGATCTTTCGATGCCTTATATACAACTTTAAGTTTTTTTGCCTCTTGCCATGATCAAAGAACCATGAGTGAGCTTCCAAATTCCATCCCCGAAGCTACTGTGGTAACTATCCTCATCAAGTAAACCTGTGAAGTTTAATTTAACTCTAATACCTAGGCGTATAAGATGCATAAAGATCTCTTTATGGTGTGACATGACATGTAGCATCACTATCAACAACCATCTCAATCATCATGTGGAATATTCACTATAATATAATCATAACAAATAAAAAACTTTTTGGTGACAATGTTAACTTCAGAAGTGTTTTTACCACCATCATCTTTTTTATGGATGTTCTTTTAATTGTTGTAATTCACCTTCTTAACCGTATTGTGTGTCATTTTCTATCATAATGATAATACTCTACCTGAGCAAACTTTCCTCTAGACTTGTTATGGTTCTTTATTTTGTTACTCGAACCTCTACTTTGACTTCTCCTCTACTTTTGGCGAATAAGACCTATAAATTTGAAAATAAACCTTGTGATTCTTATCATCTCTTCATTTAGAACTGCCTTTAGCCAATCCGTAGTGATAATACCATTCGGTGTAGGGTTAGATAATGATGTCGTAAAAGTCTCCCAAGAATATAGTAAAGTATCAACTAACCATAAACCTTGTGTCTCGTCTTTAAACTTAATGCCCATTCATGCAACTGCTTAATAATTCCTGAAATCATTTAAATAATCATTCATAGGAGTTTCATCATGATATTTCTAGTTTATCAATTGTTTAATCAACAAACAATTTATAGGGCTGCAAACGAACTTAACGTTAAGCGAACAATTCGTGAACTATTCGGCGGGAAGTTCGTTTATGTTCTTTCGTTTAGTAGATGAACGGACACAAACAAGAAAATTTCGTTCGCTTAGTTAAACGAATGAACATGAACACAAGCCGTGTTCTTTCATTTATATTCGTGAACGTTCGATAATGTGTTCGTTTATGTTCGTTAATGTCCGTTCGTGAACGTTCGATAATGTGTTCGTTTATGTTTGTTAATGTGTTTGACTATGTTGTTAATTTTTATGTTAGTTATTTTTATGACAATTATGTCAAGTGTTTTTCGTGAACAGTTCATGAACATCTTCATTTCCTTAATGAACGAACACGAACAAAGAAACTCGTTCGGTAAGTGTTCGTGAACAGTTCATAAACAAGTTTATGTATTAATCAACGAACACGAACAAGGTATTGTTCATGTTCGTTCGGTTCATTTGCAACCCTAACAATTTATGCTTATTGTAGAGAGAAACCCGATATGATTAACACCGCTGACACTTTCACGCGCATGCTTGTCCCTTCTTCTTTTGAGCATGGTATTTACTTCCAAACACCTCGTATATTTCTTTACTAGCATCACTTACCTTAACAACGCTCTTTTATTGAAAGCTTTTCGTAGGTATCGTTTCTTAACTTTCATCAAACCTTAGGTTGTGCTTCCCTAATCACATAATTAGATTTAGATTCACATAATCATTCTTAATCTGTTGGAGCTAGAATTGTTTTTCTAATCTTAGAAAGTTAGAATTCTTCAACACAAATTCAACAAAAAATTATATAAACAAAA
This sequence comes from Flaveria ramosissima, assembly GCA_025215565.1. NCBI lineage: Eukaryota > Viridiplantae > Streptophyta > Magnoliopsida > Asterales > Asteraceae > Flaveria > Flaveria ramosissima. The sequence continues at coordinate 16,076,547 of CM046046.1, read as the reverse complement.
TCAAATACTTTTAAAGATTTATAGATTCAGTTTTACAACTGCCGTGAATATATCCTCTTATTAAAATATCCATTTATGTACGTTTAATGCATTTAAATTTGGAAATATATGCAACCAAATAAAAGAATGAATACAAATAAGACTAGAGTCTTGAGTTTGGGGGCCACCCAAATCGGAGTTTCCATGATCTCAATCGGTAGGGTTTTCTGTTAAGTTTTACAATTTCTTGCACACATGTTATGTGTTCTTCCCCTTGATGTGAATTCACGTTGAGAAATCTTGCAAGATAAACATTTTCATGGTCGATTAGCATGATGGATGATAATTTGCTCACGAATCTTGAATTGAATCGGAACCCTTTTGGTGATCGATCACCACCGTCACGGCCGGAGACTTCGCAACCAGGGTTTGGGTCTTTCACCGGCGAACATGAAACCCCACAACGCTCAATTGAAGATCGGATTAAGTTGATTCAGGCAGTTAGCGCTAATTCGACACAACCCCAACAGAGACGAAGGGTTATTAACAATCAATCGTTAACTTTCATGTCAATAATCGAGCCAATTGATGGAGAGAATGGTGAGGGATTGAGGAATCACAAAAGGGATTTGAGCCATTTGACGAAAGCATTGGGGATGGATCTTGATGCTAACAACACTGTTGATGAGAATTTGTTTGATTGTAATATATGCTTGGGTATGGCTAAAGATCCGATTTTGACATGTTGTGGTCACTTGTTTTGTTGGGGTTGCTTCTGTCAGGTTCCATATGTAGATTCAATCTCAAAAGAATGCCCTGTTTGTAAGGGAGAAGTGGTTGATTTCAATGTTACACCGGTTTATGGGAATGGGAATGTACAGAATTCACAGGCGTTGGAATCGAATTCCAGGGTGAGAATCCCTGCAAGACCACAGGCACACAGAGTAGAGAGTGTTAGTCATCAGAATTTTGATAGGGTGCTTGCTCATAGTTCAGCGTCGAATGCACTCGGAAGAATTAGAGCTGGTGTTGCTATGGTTGAACGTAACCCTCCTCTGCGTAGTGATAACCGTTTAGGCGTGACAAATGAAATTAATTTGAGTGATTCAGTGGCTGCAGAGGCAAGTAGAGTCACTTCAGTTGGTAGTAGTAGTGTTGATATTGAACCGGAGGCGCAAAGATCTATTGGTAATGCTGTTTTGCACTTGGGTACTTTGGCAGCAGATGGTTCTGTTGAGATTGATCTGGATATGTCTAGCTCTAGGAGGAGTGTTGTTAGAGCATTGAGTTCAGAAGTTGAATCTTCTTTGGAAGTTAGGAGACGACGATTAAGGTGATGTTTTTTAGGATCATGTTGTCGTTTTAATGGGTGTGAATATAAACTAAACTGGTCTTTAGACGATGAAAATGGTATATAGATAGTTCTTTTATATGTTTCTGCTACTTAATATCTTATACTTCAATGCCATAGAAAGTCTATATGTTCCTGTTCATTGATGTTCATCACTGTTATGTGCATTTGATGTTGTTTTGAGCATTGAGGTTTGCTATGGCACACAGATGATTGTAATGTCTGATTGTTGCTTTCATGGACAGTGGTGCTTGCTTCTGCGGTATACAACTATACATACATTATATACCTCATTCTGTTTGCATTTCAGGATTGATTGTAGTCATGAAAGCTTTGCAATTTGAGTCAGCATGATCTGGATTATGGTGCAAAAGGGTAGCAACCAGCATGTAGTCGTGTACTTTAAGTTATACTGTTTATTTAATTTCTTTTTCTTTAACCGATTCAGGATGATTCCTTCTGCATTGGTAAGTATCTATTGAGTTGAAACATGATTCGGAATGGCAAAACTTGAGTAATTTACCCTTGGCATAATAAGCAGATGTGGTCATGTAAAAGCGGAGATGGTCTCCTATTTCGACTCCTCATGGGACTTAAAGACATGGGTGACATGTGGTAATATATAAAGAGCCGAGCTTGAGTTTATTAGAGTTTGGCTCGAGCGTTTTCAAGTCTTATGCTGTATAAGTAGGTGTAATATATATATTTTTGAGCTATTTGTGCCTAAATCAAGCATGTTATTAAGTATAATATAATCTGTATTTTAGAGGTATTTGAGACAAGCCCAAGCTAGTCTTGAACAGACTTTGATTTGGATACTTATTGAGCTATGGTGCTTAAGGTACTTTAGTTGAACTTGATTACAACCCTGATTTTTTCATTTCTTACATTGCTAAGTTACTATATTTTTAGAACCCAACTTACTATATTCTTAGAAGCCAACTAGACCGGCCGGTGGGGCCAGGAACCGTCTTCATTTGGGCCTGTTAGTTATGACGCTGACCGGTTGAGCCGGCGAACCAAATTGGTGTTTGGATTGCATTTTTAGAATTTACTTATTTCTCTTATATATACATCACATACACACATGTTAAACATTCACATACAACTATACAAGCTGACCATTATAGAAGACAATAAACAATACAACATGCACATGTATAAACACACACATATATGATATCTGTATAAAACATGCACACAAGTCACATATATATAACACAATCCATAATGGGTTTCCGCCTTGAAACACACATGTATAAATCACACAAAAGTATATTAACCACACAAACATTTATGTATAAACACACACACACTTATATGTATAAATCACACACACACACACTAAAACAGACGAACCTTGATTAACTATTGTTAACATGTCAATACACGAGCTGAATGTGGATGATATCGGGAAGAAGTATAAAAACAACTTTGCTTCGACTGCTTTGTTTGTGCAAAACCTAACGATAAGAATTCAATATTCATTAAACACAACAAAGTTGAACTGTAGATTTAGATGATGAAAGATGGATGATCAAGATGTGTATAGTTACGGTGGTTTTAAACGATGATGAATTGGTGATGTTTACAATGATGATGATGATGATGATGATGGGCCACAATGATGAGGATGGATGATGATGATGATGATTGATGAAGATTGTCGTAGTATGCTTTCCCTAATAGGCTAACAAGAACGTAAGCTATCTACCTTGAAAATATATGCATATTTATTTTATACGTAACAGAATAGGTATTTTATGTGTAGACGGTTCTACTCGATTCCTTATAATTTTTTTGGGCATGAAACCATGAAATATGGAATTACAAAGTACCGTGATTTAATCCACATGTACAATAAACGATTTTAGTCGGTTCTGTCTAAGTAGGTATGCTGGTTCTGTTGGGTGGAAGTCGGCTTATTCACCCTTGATTTCTGCCTCTATCTCTTTCTCTTTTAATATTTTAGTTTCAAAATAAAAGATATTTCGTATGTTGTTACATGCGTATAGACAAAAATAGGGAACTCCGGAAAATTGGCCTTAAAAGAACTCAGATTCAACTTATTCCAGTGTCGTTAAAACCGGCTTGTCAAAAAGTAAATTATAAACCCTAAACCCTAAACTTAAATCCTAAACCCTAATACTAAAGCTAAGTCTATATCTATGTACTTAATCAATAAGTAAATGTGAGTGTCACTTTTAACAATTCTAGGACCCTCGAGTTTTCCCCCCTTTCATGTGATAATGTTGAAAGTTATAATTAGTACAACGAGCCATAAAAAATCTCCTATTTATGGCAATAGTTAGCTAGATAGTTAATAATATTCAACATATAATTAAAACCTTCTTTTAGGTCTCACTCATCTTTGTTCGTTCTTATGGATCAATTGTAATTTATAGCACACAACCAAAAACATTAGATGAGGAATATTCGATTCCTAACTAATAACCAATTATAAGGAAGAGAACATATTATAACGTTTTGGTTTGAGGTGAATTAACGTTATTGCATTTATTATAATATGTACTCAACTACATACATTAGCTTTTTCTCTCATATCATTGGTTTTGCTATCAATTCTAGACATTCATCGATTGTTTCAACAAAAACAATTTTTGTGCAAATATATGGATTTCAACATTTATCAAGAATCTTTAGTTATTAACAGCGTTTGGAACTACTTTCAATACCCAAATGAATCTTTTTAATACGAGATTTCAACCATACATTTAATTTTGATACTGGAGGCTTGACTTACCAAATAACACCATTAAGGAGGAAACTCATCACTACGGGAAACCCTTTTGATCTAGGTTTTGAACATGATACCTAAAAAATCTTCGGTTCTAACCATCACCCCATACCATTAGACTAGAAGGCTGATGGTATAATAATCTTTAGTTACTTAGGAATTAAATTCAACACTGACCATGCCAATTTATTAAATAAGCAAGGTTCATAGTTTTATAGTTTATGATCGCATATGTATTTGGAGTTATGCTTACATAATATAAGAGATAATAGTGCACTATTATTTTCAAGCAATCATGGTATAATACTTTGATCATTCTAATATTATATTTTCATATAATTACTTCATTTGTTTTGTCATTATTTCTGATGGTTGATATCATTAGTAACATGGCAATCATTAGGAAATTTAGTATAAATCACGTCCATAATCACAACCTTTACAACGATCGTTATATAATCACATCCATATATTAGGAAATTTAGTAGAACTAAACAATTTTTAAGTTTTTCAATATTATTTTTGACATATTTCATATGAAGTCACCTCAAAGCCTCCATATTCTTTTCGTATGTCATGCGTGTCATGTGAAACTTGGTTTATCTATAATTTTCTCTTCAATTAGACACTATTTATATACTGAGAAATAGTAATGTGAACAAGCTATGTAGGATTAATCAGATTAAAATCTTATGATCTTCCATAAATAATAATGAGATTTGAGAATATTATACTTTGGGAATCAAGATTTAGGAATATTATCTACAGGTGTCATATTATTCTAAATTAAAAAGTGGCTCTTTACTATAATTTAAACATGTTTATGAACTTTCATGAAAGTTATAGTAAAATACAACTGTATTTAATTTTCTTTTTCAATAAGCTATACATAAGTGATCTAGTAAGCATATACCATAAACTTAAATCATGCGAATTTCATTGTCACAACGTATCATTACATGAAACAAGTTATATGTTAATAGTAACCAGGTTTACTCCTCATGCATGTTGCGCCAAATTCTTCTTATAACCGATATGTTGAATCTGTTAGTGTAATTTCAAGGTTATTAATAGTTTGGTGTTATAGCGACAGATGTGTGTAATCTCAGGGGCCAGGGGCTAGTTTGTAACTTTCTTAATTGTTTGTTACTAGTAGTTATGAGTCGTTGATGGTGTAATCATCATAATCATCACAAAAGTTCGTATTAAATAATATTGCTCTGATCGTCTGATCATCGTTTTCGTTCATCTTCTTGATATTCACTTATATGTGGTATCAGAGCTTCGGTGAGAATACAAGCAAAAATCGTTTGATTCGAAGGAGTGAGTTGAATCATTAGCTACATTTCTCACAATAGGAGACCCGAAGGACGGATCTTGATCCAAGGATTGGGAAGAAGTATCACCACTGAAGAATGAAGATTGCGGCACCGACTCCAGTACCAACAACACCACCAGCACCAACACCACACAATCAGCTGGTAACCATTCGAGATAGCACAACCATCCCGCTTCAATGTCCGATGCTCTCGGCAACGAACTACCCAATCTGGGCAGTGAAACTGAAGGCAATCTTCAATGTTCACGGCCTGTGGGAATTAAATAAGCCACCTGAAGGTGCAGTTCTTGATACAAAAAAGAATAACACTACAATTGCGTATTTATATCAAGCAATTCCGGAGAAGTTAGTACTACAAGTCGTTGATCGAGCAACGACGAAAGAAATTTGGGACTCCCTCAAGACCAGATTCGTTGGAGTTGATAGAGTCAAGAAAGCGAGACTCCAAACTTTGAGAAATGAATTTGAGGCCCTCGAGATGAAGGAAGGGGAAGGTATGGATGAATTTGCTGGAAAATTAAGTGCAATTTCCACAAAAGCGACTCAAGTAGGGGAGCCGATGAAGGAGTCCATACTTGTCAGGAAACTGCTCGATGCAGTACCCGATCGGTTTATCCAAATAGTAGCTTCAATTGAACAATTCGTAGACCTTGAAACATTACACCTCCAAGAAGCAATTGGTAGACTAAAGGCGTTCGAGGAAAGAACCGGTATGCGAAACAAAACTCTAAGCAAAGATTAAAAAGAAGAACAACTACTACTCACGTACTCCAAATGGCAAGCAAGACAAAAGAATTCCGAGACAAGATTCATGAAGAATTCTGATAGAAGTGGGAAGCCGAGCAAGACCAGGGGATGGTCATCACATAAAGAAAAGATTACTGATCGTGATCAAGCGAAGATGAAGGCAAAACCTGTCAAGGACAAGTCTCGCATAAAGTGCTTCAAATGTGAAGAATATGGGCATCATGCCTCAGAATGTCCGAAGAAAAACAAAGAACCAGAGACAAACTTGACCCAAACCGTAGATGATGAACAAACTCTACTAATGGTCACAACCCACCAAGCACAAAAGGAGCTTGTGTTCTTGAATGAGTTGAATGTGATATCATCGAAGTATTCAAGTGAGGTACTAGTACAACGTGTGGTATCTTGATAATGGAGCCTTAAGCCACATGACTGGGATAAGTCAATCTTCTCAGAATTAGATAAGAACATCGATGGAAGAATAAGATTTGGAGATGGATCCACTGTAGTGATACAAGGAAGGGGTTCAGTAGTGTTGGAATGCAAGAATGGTGAGCAAAGGGTGCTCAATGATGTGTATTATATCCTTATGTTAAAGAGCAAAATTCTCAGTCTAGGTCAGCGACCAAAACTGGGCCTGAAGTAAAGATGAAAAGGGAGTATCTATGGATGTTTGAGAAAAATGGAAAGCTGTTGATGAAAGTAAAAAGATCCCAGAACAGACTTTACAAGGTATAACTAAAGGTAGGTCAACCGAGCTGTTTGCTCAATAACATGGATGACCTTGCATGGAAGTGGCACAGAAGGCTGGGTCGTGTCAATTTTGAGGCACTAAAGTAGATGACCGTAAGGAATCTGGTTACATGAGTACCAGTGATAAACAGACTAGAACAAGTGTGTGCAGCATGTCTAGCAGGCAAGCACACTTGACAGCCCTTCCCACCAAAGTCTGAGTACAGATTATCTAAGCCTTTGGAACTCTTGTGTATTGACCTTTATGGCCCCATATCACCCACAACTGCTTCTGGGAACAGGTACTTTATGTTAATTGTAGATGATAATACCAGGTTCATGTGGGTGTACATGTTAAAGTCTAAGGATCAAGCACTTGACTACTTCAAGATGTTTAAGAAATAAGTAGAAAAATAAGTGTATCACAAGGGTTAAAACATTGAGGTCCGATAGGAGGAGGGAGGGAGAGTTTACCTCAACTCACTTTAAAAATTAGTGTGAGAGTGAGGGTATCTTAAGGCAGCTAACCACCCCTTACACTCCCTAACATAATGGTATGGTGGAGAGAAGGAATAGGTCAGTCCTCAATATGACTAGAAGCTTGTTGAAATCCATAGAACTACCACAAAGTATGTGGGCAGAGGCTGTGAGACACTTAGTGTATATCTTAAATAGAATACCCACAAAGGCTCTAAACAACACTACCCCCTATGAAGCATTAAAGGGGAAGAAACCAAACCTTCAACATCTGAGGGTCTTTGGCTGTGTTGCATATGCGAAAAGAGTGCAACCACACTTGATGACGCTTGAAGATAGAAGTAAGCCAATGGTGCATCTTGGAGTTGAAACAAGGTCAAGGGCTTATAGACTCTAAGATGTAGCAACTGGGAAAATAGTTGTGAGTAGAGATGTTCAGTTTGAAGAAGGAAGAAAGTGTAATTGGTCATCTTGTCTGCAACAACAGGCAAGTAATGGGTCAAAAGGGTGAGCTTCACTATAAAGAACTAGTCTTTACAAGAAGACAATCAATATAGTGGAGTGGAGACAGGAGGAACTTCAGGCTGTTAACCATCAAGAGATAGGTCCACACCTGAACCACAACCTGAATTAAGAAGGTCAGAAAGGAGATTAGTCTTACCATCACGATTCAGTGATTTTATAGTGGAAGGAAGGGGTCTTGGAAACTCAGTCGTACAAGATGAGCCAGAAGACCATAATGAGAATGGTATTGAGCTTCTACTAGCACAAGCAGGAGAGCCTATGTGTAACACCCGCTTATTTATTATTTTGAAGCCAACGAAGGAAGAAAAAGAAATAAAGTCCAAAGTTGAGGGACCAAACTCGCCAACGAAAGAAAGACGGGTGAGTGGGAGTATTTAAGGGAGAGGGCAGCCCTTACCCTCTCCCCCACACTCATATTTCAGCCATCTATAGAGAGGAGAAGAGAGAAAGGAGAAGAAAAGAGGAAAAAGGGGCGGTTCGGGTGATTCGGGTGGCCAAACTCATTGTGTAGCAAGCCAAATCAAAGCCCTTGTCGTTGTGCTCGTTTGTGTGAGTTCTAGGACCCCACTTTTACTTGTTTTCAACCGATTTTGGGGCTGGAGAACATCAAAAACCCGTTTTTGTGTGTGTATGTGTTTGACCTATTTGGGTGTGATGTGTGTGATGCGTTTCGTGTATGTTTCCGGGCTTGTGTGTGCTTGTATGGTGTTGTGGTATGCATTCCTAAGGTCTAGGATGATGGATTTAGGCTTAGAATTGGTTTGGATGAGCTTGGAGGCCGAAAAGGGCAGATTGGGTTCGGGATGAACTCCATTTTGCATCAGCTAGGGCTATGCGACCGAATGAAGGCTATACGGCCGATTGAGAGGCGATTGAGGGTCATTCGCACGATTGGGATTCATTCGCACGATTGAGGGTTCAATCGCATGACTAAGGTCCCATTCGCACGACTGGGAGTCCAGTCGCATGGGGAGTCACACGACTGAGGGTTCAGTCGCATAAGTGCTTAGTCGCATGAGTCCACTCGCATGAGGTCAGTCGCATAGGTGCTCATTCGCATTAGTTCCATCCGCATGAGGTCATTCGCACGATTGAATGTTCATTCGCATAGATGTTCATCCGCATGAGTCCAATCGCATGGTGTTCAGTCGCATGAAGACCATGCGACTGAAGAGTGTCCATACGCCCGAATAGGGCTGTTGCACTCGAAGGAAAGTGTAGTTCGACTTCTGACTTTCGAGGGAAAGTGCAGATGTAAGTTCTGACGTAAAGGTTCCCGTAAGAGCATGTAAGAAGACTGTTATGACCGTAGAGAGCATGTAGGTCATGATGATGATGATGTTGCATGTTTATACATGTTATGTATGTATGATGTTGCCCTATATGATAATGATGAAGATGTGTGATATGTTCCTTAGTATGATGTATGTTTATCTTTTTTGTGGCTTTACATGTCATGTTAATGAATGAATAAAGTATTATGTAATGTAAAGTGAAAGATAATGAAAGAGGAACATGAAGTAAGAATGCATGCATTAATGAATGATGAATGAACGAAGGAAAGGCTTGCAAGCACAAATATGGGGTGAGCAACTTTGTGTTGCAAGAGACTCGGATGACGTGCAATCATTGAGATTGCCCATGGGGTGAGCAACCTTGTCGTTGCAAGAGACTCGAGTAACGTGCTATCGTGATGTTGCCCTGAGGTGAGCAACCTTGTTGTTGCAAGAGACTCGGATAGCTTGCTGTCATTAAGATTGGCAATGAGGTGAGCAACCCTATGGTTGATAGCGTGCAATCGTTGAGATTGCTATTGAGGTGAGCGACTCTGTCGTCGCAACAGACTCGGAAGAATGAACGTATGGAAAGAACAAAAGATAACGAATGAGATGAAAGATAATAATAACATTATCTGTGTATACGTATGTTGAATGATCGCATGAGAAAAAAAAAATAGTTTTTAATGAAAGTAAAGTATGTTTATTTATAAAACTAGAACTCACTCAGCAACGCTGACTTTTTATATGTTTTCCAGTTGGCAGGTAATGATTGCTGAGGATGGCACTGCAAGGCTACTCGGCCTTTTTTGGGATGGCATCCATTTATAAAGCTTTTGTGATGTAATGCAAACATGTATTTTGTAATCGGATAATGATGTATTATTTGGTAAAAGTTTTTATAATGAAATGAGATGTCATTTTTGAATGTTTCCGCTGCAATATTTTCCTAAGGCAAATGTAATTATATGTTTTATGTGCGATGAATGACCAACTGTAAGCGTTCCGGGAACGGGGCCTTACAAGTTGGTATCAGAGCCAAAGTTTAAGCGAAATGGGTAAATTTTCAAAATAAACCTTAACTTAAACTGAGAATGGGACGAAAGGGGAATGGGATGCCAAACTGAGTAGCTGCGTGCCATCAGGTATTTTCTTAAAGTTAACCGGTTTTATGTGCGCATGGTATGTGGTTATGTGTTGTATGTAGATTTAAATACTGATGTAGTCAGGACAGGTAATGCTTGGGGTATGAAAAGTAAAGTAAGTGGCTAATCACAACTGGCCATTGTAATAAGGAACTTACTATACTTGACATAAACTGAGTTGTTTCCTTGAATGATCGTGTTGGTGTTTGAATCTTTCAGTGTGATAGAGAATGGCTGGTGGTAGATCTTCTAGAGCTTCTAGGGGTGGAGGCCGTGGTGGTCCTGATGCGGAACCGCGACCTAAAAGAGGAAGGCCAAGAGCTGAGAAGGAGGTTCCTGAAGAACCTGAGACTCCTCATCCGGAGGCTAGGGATGAGAGTGCAAACTTGAGGGCCTCGGTAAAGGAGGCTGTTGTTGAAGAAGTACATCAGGTCATGCAGATAATCTTACCGTCTGTGGTGACCGAAGTCATCAAGGCTGTTGAAAGAGGGAGAAAGAAAGGAGAGGAATAGGGCCTCTGGGGAGCGGGAACAACCGGAGCCTGAAACGATTTTCTCCGATAATGAGGAGGAGGAAGAAGATGAGCCCGTGCAAGGGGTGGTACGAGGCTGTAACTATGGGGCGTTTATGAGATGCAAGCCCCCAACTTTTGATGGAAACGGCACTACTGCTGCTGCTCACCAGTGGGTGAGAGAAATAGAGGCCGTTCTGGATATTAGCGAATGCCGTGAAGACCAGAAGGTGAAGTTCGCTACCCACTCTTTCATGGATTCGGCTCTGTGTTGGTGGGACAACATTGTACAAGCCGAGGGTAGCAGGGCCATTGGAAGGATGAGATGGGCTGAGCTGAAAAGGTTGGTGATCGAGGAGTTTTGTCCTCATCGGGAAATAGACAAGGTCGAAAGGGAGTTCTTGCAACTGGAGGCGGAAACCATGACTCACCAACAGTACACCATGAAATTCAACGAGATGGCATGTCTGGTGCCGGATCAGGTGACACCTCTGTCCCGAAAGATCAAGAGTTATATACAGGGTTTGCCAGCGGATATTCGCAGGCACATGATCGCTGCCCGGCCGAGCACATTTAGGTCGGCGGTGGATTTGGCGGGATGATTGTATGATGAGAGGACGGTGGTGGTGACTGAAGGTGGCAGAAAGAACGGTGGTGATCGAAACTGGCAGGGGAAGAGGTTTGGTCGGGGTGATGCCTCGACGGGTAATAAGAAGGCACGGGTGGACAACCGCCGTGTGGTCACGTCAAGTGCGGGGTCGAGAAGGTGTGGCAAGTGTGGACGGGAGCATAGTGGGGAGTGTAGGTTTGGGTCGAACTTGTGCTTCAAGTGTGGAAAGGCGGGGTACATGGCTAAGGACTGTCGTACGGTCCGGTGCTTTAACTGTGGTGAAGAGGGTCACATGAGCAAAGATTGCAAGAGGCCGAGGGCTGAGAGCTCTTGGGCGAAGAAGATAGGAGGTGAAGGATCTAGGGCGAGCGCCAAGGCATTCACTATGACAGAGGAGGAAGCTAGAACGGACCCTGATGTCGTGTCCGGTACGTTTCTGGTGAACCAAACTTTAGCTTCTGTGTTATTTGATTCGGGTGCCAGTAAAAGTTTTATTTCTGCTGCTTTCTGTGCTAAGCTGTCTGTTAGTAGTAGACGTGTTGATGCGCCCTTTGATGTAGAAACTGCCATAGGTAAGTCTACCAGGATTTCTGAGATGATAGAGAACTGTGATGTGGAGCTCGAGGGTCATAAGTTTCCTGTTAGACCGTTCGTGATGACCTTAGGTGGTTTTGATTTGGTTCTTGGGATGGATTGGTTAGCGGACTTTGAGGCGAACATTGTGTGTCGCAAGAAGATGATTCAGTTGTCGGCGCCTGACGGTAGTTCAGTGACGGTTTATGGTGATCGGGTTACTACGATTCCGAAGGTGGTCTCGATGGTGGTGGCGGAAAGTGTATGAGGCGTGGATGTAGTGCCTACTTGGCCTATGTAAAGGATGTGGAAACGCCAACACCACAACTAGCCGATGTACCGGTTGTGTGTGACTTTCCAGACGTGTTCCCAGAGGACTTATAAGGAGTGCCACCTGACAGAGAGATTGAATTTTAGATTGATCTGATACCGGGTGCCCAACCTGTCGCCAAGGCACCGTATCGGTTGGCTCCAACGGAAATGAAGGAATTGATGGAGCAGTTGCAAGAGCTGCTTGATAAGGGGTTCATTAGACCGAGTATCTCTCCTTGGGGTGCTCCGGTCCTGTTTGTAAAGAAGAAGGACGGTAATATGAGGATGTGCATTGACTATCGCGAGCTGAACAAGTTGACGGTGAAGAACCGATACCCCTTACCGAGGATAGATGATTTGTTCGATCAGCTTCAGGGTGCCAGTTGGTTTTCGAGGATATATCTTCGATCTGGTTACCATCAGTTAAAGGTGAAGGAGCAAGATATTCCTAAAACAGCTTTCCGTATGCGCTATGGTCACTACGAGTTCCTTGTCATGTCTTTTGGCTTGACCAACGCGCCAGCTGCTTTTATGGATTTGATGAACCGTGTGTGTCGGCCTATGTTGGATAAATCAGTGATTGTGTTTATTGATGATATCCTGATTTATTCGAGAAGCGAGATTGAGCATGCCGGTCACATTCGGGAGGTTCTAGAGACGTTGAGGAGGGAGAAGTTGTATGCAAAATTCTCCAAGTGCGCGTTCTGGTTGCGCGAAGTTCAGTTCTTGGGTCATGTGGTGAATCTTGACGAGATTATGGTGGACCCGACGAAAGTGGAGGCGGTTATGCAATGAAAGTCACCGAAGACGCCATCCGAGATTCGTAGCTTCTTGGGTTTGGCGGGCTACTATAGAAGATTTATCCAAGACTTTTCTAAGATTGCTTCTCCACTGACTAAGTTGACCCGAAAAGATGTAAAGTTTGTATGGGGTCAGGCTCAAGAGAAGGCGTTTGAAGAATTGAAGGCGACATTGACTCAAGCTCCTGTTCTGTCACTACCTGATGGAAGTGAAGACCTGGTGGTTTATTCTGATGCTTCCTACTCGGGGTTGGGGTGCGTGTTAATGCAAAGAGGAAAGGTTATAGCCTATGCATCCCGACAGTTGAAGGTTCATGAGGTCAATTACCCTACTCATGACTTGGATCTAGCAGCTGTGGTCTTTGCATTAAAGATTTGGAGGCACTATCTTTACGGGACGAAGTGCACCATATTCACCGACCACAAGAGTCTGAAATACTTCTTTGAGCAGAAGGATTTGAACATGAGGCAGAGACGATGGTTGGAGCTCATAAAAGACTATGATTGCGAGATCCATTATCATCCGGGCAAGGCCAACGTGTGGGGGATGCCCTTAGCCGAAAGGAGAGACCCGAGCCGATTCGGGTGAAAGCATACCAGCTGATTATGACCTCGGATGTGATGAAGCAGGTCAAAGAGTTCCAAGATGAGGCATTGAAAGATGATCATTTTAACTCTGAAAGAATGAGAGGTCTGGTTGGGGAATTGGGTGAAAACACGCTCGGTGTTAGAACCCGATTCGGTCGTGTGTGGATTCCTCGTTTTGGGGATCTACGGGTGAGGATAATGGATGAAGCTCACAAGACTCGGTACTCCATTCATCCTGGTGCCACGAAAATGTACCATGACATGAAGAAGGATTATTGGTGGCCGGGTATGAAGCGCGATGTGGTGGAGTATGTGAGTAAATGCCTTACTTGCTTACAGGTGAAGGCCGAGCACCAAAAGCCGTATGGGAAGATACAACCCTTGGATATACCGGAATGGAAGTGAGAGCACATCACCATGGATTTCATCACAAAGCTGCCGCGTACCCCGAAAGGGTATGATGCCATATGGGTGATAGTTGATCGCTTGACGAAGAGTGCTCACTTCCTGTCGATCCGCGAGACATATTCATCAGAGAGGTTGGCTGATCTGTTCATCAAGGAAATTGTAACTCGTCATGGTGTGTCGGTGTCCATTGTGTCGGATCGCGACACTCGGTTTACATCTAAATTTTGGAGGAAATTCCACGACGCTATGGGGACGAGGTTACATATCAGCACAGCTTATCATCCCCAGACTGATGGTCAGTCAGAAAGGACCATTCAGACACTAGAAGACATGCTTCGGGCATGTGTGATTGATTTTGGTGGAAGTTGGGATGACCACCTACCGTTAGCCGAATTCTCATACAACAACAGCTATCATGCTAGCATTGGCATGCCTCCATAGGAGATGTTATACGGTAGGAGATGCAGAACACCCTTTTGTTGGGGTGATATTGGTCAGAAGGAATTGGGGAGCGTCGAGGTAATCGAGGCTACGACTGAGAAGCTTGAGAAGATTAAAGCCTTCATGAAGGCACCCAAAGATAGACAGAAGTCGTATGCTGATAAATGACGCAGGCCGATTGAGTTCCAGGTGGGTGACCGGGTTATGTTGAAGGTCTCACCTTGGAAGGGTATCATTCGCTTCCGAAAGCGGGGCAAATTTAGCCCAAGGTATATAGGCCCTTTCCGAATCATCGCTCGAGTAGGAGAGGTGGCCTATAGACTAGAGTTACCGGACGAGTTAAGTAGAATTCACCCGACATTCCATGTATCTCATCTAAGGAAGTGCTTAGCTGATGAAGATATGATTGTTCCACTGGAGGATATCAAAGTAGACGAACGGCTCAATTATGTGGAGCAACCAATGGCAATCATCGATCGGAAGGAGAAAAGGCTGAGAAATAAAGTGGTTCCTCTTGTGCGTGTACAGTGGAAGCACGGGAAGGGATCCGAGTCAACGTGGGAGACTGAGGAAGATATGAGACAACATTATCCACGTTTGTTCGAAGAATAACAGGTTTCGGGGACGAAACCTATTTAAGGGGGGTGGACTTGTAACACCCGCTTATTTATTATTTTGAAGCCGACGAAGGAAGAAAAAGAAATAAAGTCCAAAGTCGAGGGACCAAACTCGCCAACGAAAGAAAGACGGGTGAGTGGGAGTATTTAAGGGAGAGGGCAGCCCTTACCCTCTCCCCCACACTCATATTTCAGCCATCTATAGAGAGGAGAAGAGAGAAAGGAGAAGAAAAGAGGAAAAAGGGGCGATTTGGGTGGCCAAACTCGTTGTTTAGCAAGCCAAATCGAAGCCCTTGTCGTTGTGCTCGTTTGTGTGAGTTCTAGGACCCCACTTTTACTTGTTTTCAACCGATTTTGGGGCTGGAGAACATACAAAACCTGTTTTTGTGTGTGTATGTGTTTGACCCATTTGGGTGTGATGTGTGTGATGCGTTTCGTGTATGTTTCTGGGCTTGTGTGTGCTTGTATGGTGTTGTGGTATGTATTCCTAAGGTCTAGGATGGTGTATTTAGGCTTAGAATGGGTTTGGATGAACTTCATTCTGCATCAGCTAGGGCTATGCGATCGAATGAAGGCCATACGGCCGATTGAGAGGCGATGAGGGTCATTCGCACGATTGGGATTCATTCGCACGATTGAGGGTTCAATCGCACGACTAAGGTCCCATTCGCACGACTGGGAGTCCAGTCGCATGGGGAGTCACACGACTGAGGGTTCAGTTGCATAAGTGCTTAGTCGCATGAGTCCACTCGCATGAGGTCAGTCGCATAGGTGCTCATTCGCATTAGTTCCATCCGCATGAGGTCATTCGCACGACTGAATGTTCATTCGCATACATGTTCATCCGCATGAGTCCAATCGCATGGTGTTCAGTCGCATGGAGGCCATGCGACTGAAGAGTGTCCATACGCCCGAATAGGGCTGTTGCACTCGAAGGAAAGTGTAGTTCGACTTCTGACTTTCGAGGGAAAGTGCAGATGTAAGTTCTGACGTAAAGGTTCCCGTAAGAGCATGTAAGAAGACTGTTATGACCGTAGAGAGCATGTAGGGCATGATGATGATGATGTTGCATGTTTATGCATGTTATGTATGTATGATGTTGCCCTATATGATAATGATGAATATGTGTGATATGTTCCTTAGTATGATGTATGTTTATCTTTCTTGTGGCTTTACATGTCATGTTAATGAATGAATGAAGTATTATGTAATGTAAAGTGAAAGATAATGAAAGAGGAACATGAAGTAAGAATGCATGCATTAATGAATGATGAATGAACGAAGGAAAGGCTTGCAAGCACAAATATGGGGTGAGCAACTTTGTGTTGCGAGAGACTCGGATGACGTGCAATCATTGAGATTGCCCATGGGGTGAGCAACCTTGTCGTTGCAAGAGACTCGAGTAACGTGCTATCGTGATTTTGCCATGAGGTGAGCAACCTTGTTGTTGCAAGAGACTCGGATAGCTTGCTATCATTAAGATTGGCAATGAGGTGAGCAACCCTATGGTTGTAACAGACTCGGTTAGCGTGCAATCGTTGAGATTGCTATTGAGGTGAGCGACTCTGTCGTCGCAACAGACTCGGAAGAATGAACGTATGGAAAGAACGAAAGATAACGAATGAGATGAAAGATAATAATGACATTATTTGTGTATACGTATGTTGATGATCGCATGAGAAAAAGAAATAGTTTTTAATGAAAGTAAAGTATGTTTATTTATAAAACTAGAACTCACTCAGCAACGCTGACTTTTTATATGTTTTCCAGTTGGCATGTAATGATTGCTGAGGATGGCACTGCAAGGCTACTCGGCTTTTTTTGGGATGGCATCCATTTATAAAGCTTTTGTGATGTAATGCAAACATGTATTTGTAATCGGATAATGATGTATTATTTGGCATAAGTGTTTATAATGAAATGAGATGTTATTTTTGAATGTTTCCGCTGCAATATTTTCCTAAGGCAAATGTTATTATATGTTTTATGTGCGATGAATGACCAACTGTAAGCGTCCCGAGAACGGGACCTTACACTATGACATACCATGAGGCAGCAAAGGATAAAAGATGGAAAGCATCAAAGGATAAAAGATGGAAAGAAGCCATGAATGAAGAAATTAGAGCCATAGAAAGAAATGAAACATAGGAACTCATAAAACAACCAATGTATCCAAGACCTATTGGGTTAAAATAGGTATATTAAACCAAAGAAAGATGTAGGTGGTAACGTGACAAAACACAAGACAAGACTAGTTGCAAAGGGCTATGTGCAACAGCAAGGAGTAGATTTTGAAGAAGCATTTCCACCTGTTGCACGAATTGAAACTATTAGGTTGCTATTGGCATTAGCAGCAAGGATGAAGTGGAAGGTGTTTCACCTAGATGTAAAAGCAGCTTTCCTGTATGGCAAGTTGAATGAGGAGGTTATGTTATGCAACCACAGGGTTATGTAGTAAAATGGGAAGAACATAAAGTGTATAAGTTGACAAAAGCACTCTATAGTCTCAGACAAGCCCCAAGAGCCTGGAACAAACGACTAGATGAAGTGTTAACGGAATTAGAGTTCAGAAGGTGCTAGAGAGAGGCTGCAGTGTATGTAAGATCAAAGGAGAATTCATTGCTCATAAGTGGAGTATATATGGATGACTTGATAGTTACTAGAAATGATCCATGAGAGGTTGAAGAGTTCAAGCGCCAGATGAGAATGAAGTTCGAAATGACAGACCTTGGTTTATTGTGTTATTTCTTGGGAATTGAAGTGTCACAAAGGAATGATGGTATCTGTGTTAAACAGGTAGGCTATGCTGAAAAGCTTGTTCAGTTAGGTGGAATGGGTGAAAGTAATGAGACTAAAAGCCCAATGGAACCATCATTAAAGCTAGGTAAGGAGTCAGTTGGAGCTGAGGTGGAACCAACTGAGTATAGAAAATTGATTGGATCATTGAGGTATTTGACTCAGACTAGGCTAGATCTTATTTATGCAGTTGGTTATATGAGCCGCTTAATGCATAGTCCAAAATGTGAGCACTTGATTTGGCCGTGAAACACATTATAAGGTATGTTAAAGGGACGATGCACTATGGAATTAAGTATAATAGTGCAGGTAATGAAGGGTTGATTGGATATAGTGATAGTAATTACTCAACCGGAGAAAGTGATGGTAAGAGCACATCGGGTAATGTGTATTATTACAATGGGAGCCCAGTTTCATGGAATTCTCAGAAGCCAACTACAGTCGCATTGTCAAATTGTGAAGGAGAATTTATGGCAGCAACTACTGTTGCTTGTCAAGCATTGTGGTTACGTGGTGTAATTGAAGAAGTTACTGACAAAGAACAAGAAATAGTTGTGCTCAATGTGACAATCGGTCTACTATAGCATTGATGAAAAATCCTATTTTTCATGGTTGTTCAAAACATATTGATGTTAAGTACCATTTTATTCAAGATATAGAGAATAATCAAATTCAGGTTGAGTTTGTGTGTGGAAGTAGACAAAAGGCTGATATCTTGACAAAGGCTCTTCCAAGAATGAAATTTGTAGAGATGGGGTCAGTTCTTGGAGTCGAAGATTTACAAGAAGATTTTTGGAATTAAGGAGGAGATTGTTAGTGTAATTTCAAGGTTATTAATAGTTTGTTGTTATAGTGACAGATGTGTGTAATCTTAGGGGCTATTTTGTAACTTTCTTAATTGTTTGTTACTAGTAGTTATAAGTCGTTGATGATGTAATCATCATAATCATCACAAAAGTTCGTATTCAATAATATTACTCTGATCGTCTATTCATCGTTTTTGTTCATCTTCTTGATATTCACTTATAGAAACAACTTTATAGTGTTTACATATTAATTACAGGGCCGATTCTATTTTTAAGGTATCATGTGTTGTAAAGATTTTAGCCTGACAACAAAAGACACATGTTTTTCACTGTAAAGATCTGTGCTTTCTTCGCATGGTCTTTGCTTTTGTAAAACATTATGTATTATCTATATGTGAAATGCGTCGGAAAAATTAGAGAATTTTTATCCATCAGCAATGTATCAAATGGAACATATGTGCTCCTATTTCTTAGCTTTGTTGTTAGTTAGGAAACATAGTTCTCTGTCTTTTTGATTGTATCTCTTGTATATACTGTTTTTTAGTCGGTGGGTTACGGATATGTATGTGTTCTTAGGTGAGGATACAGTATATTAGCATACCTGGTGAAGAAATAGCGCTTGTTTTGTTGTTGAGTTGGTGTCTCCCTTGGAGTATTGCTGGGTAGGGTGTTTTTGTGTTTTTTGTTGTAGGGATGGGCTCATCTCCCAACTTGACAAATAACCAGACAAATTGAAAGAAACAATATGACTCATTGTCAACAAAAAAGAGTAGGAATTTTGAATCCAAAAAACAGCCTAAAAGTGTGGCAACAAACAAATTAAGCACTACACTGTTAAAAGAAACATAACAATCAAAAAACATTCAATAATTAAACTGAAAAAACGAACACACAATGCAAAGAAATAAGTTAAAAAACAGCCTAATGATTTAGGAAGAAATGACAAAAACAATACGAAGACAAACACAATACCCTAAAGTTATACAACAATTAAACCACAAAAAAAGAACACGCAATGAACCACACAAACTAAAGACCACCCTAAACATAAATGATCCATGAAACCAACACCTATATCAAGTAGAGAACCACACAACTGATGCGAAGACTACAAACATTATAACAATCGAATAGAAGCTAGACTAACCACTAATATATGCACATGCCTAGATAAAAAAATAATATCAGTATAGATTTATCAAGATTTTATCATTTCCTTACAGAACACAGATACTCTTACCATCATATACAATTCAATACACAAAAACGCCATAATTGGAAATTTTAAAAAGTTAATGAATAAAAAAGGCTTGCCGTAGTGAGTAACACATACCTTCTTTAAGATTACAAAGTCTTCACCCACAACTTGAAAGATACTCTCAAAGTGAATCAATATACTATCATCTGTGAAAAAAAACCAACAAAAGAAAAAAGAAAATAAAACATACAAATATTAAGCAACTGAATATACTAAATGTTAACAAATGTGATTAATTTGCTTATGACTCGACTCTTTGAATAAGTTGTATCTAAGCTATAATTATTTAATAAATGATATGGTTTGTCAAAACAACTTTGTACATCTGAAATCAACTTTTATTTCATTACCATACCAATGTCATTTAATGTCCAAATGAATTAAAATCTGTGTTTATTTGAAAGACCCATTATATCTAAACGTGTCAAATTAAGCAGAAGCTTAAAACTCAGTAGTAACATGTAAAGCTTATCCAAAGAATACTAATTTATGTTTGGTTTGTGGAGGTGAAATCATAAACTCCCGTCCACAGAAATCTAAACAATATACAACCCAATAGTGTAATAGTTTACAAAATCTAAGGTATTAACATACAAGGCAAGGAGCCATACATATGTTGGTACAAAACCCAAATACATCAAGGAAATTTGTTGTTTCTTTTGATTACTTAAAAGTTCTCGTAAGCAAAAAAAATGCTACTGGAATATTTTAGGAGCCTTTTATCAAAAGGAGTGAACCTACTCATTAAACAATTGAAAACAATACATAATATAAAGACTCCAAACATGAAGTAGTCATGCATACGTGGGTGAACCACCCATTTACCCCTAACAATCCTACATTCACCCCATGATTCTTTGACCCACTAACACCTAATCAAACTAAATTTTATGCATAATTAAAAATATATAATAAAATAAAACACTCCTAATGACGTGACTTGACCCGTAAAATAAGACCCATTAACCCGTCAAGATTAACCAACATTCACCCTAAATCTTGACCTTGACCCGTGCATTCATCAAAGTAGAGTCGGTTCCTCTAATTCAATCAAGTTGGCTTCTTTTTCTTTGTCCTTCCATTTTGTCCTTCCATTTTGTACACTCATATGCAAATGTCCAAATGGTCCACACTCATAGCATCGAAACCCACTTCTATCTCCTCGACCTGAGCCCCTTCCATGTCCTCTTTCCCCTCTATCGGATCCTCTTCCGCGACCTCTTCCCCATCCATATTGTTTGTCATCATGTTCACAATTGGTCAACAAAAGTTGCCCTCGATCTTCTTCTTTTTCATCATGACTTTTTAACCTTTCTTCATATGCTTTGAGTCTTCCCACCGCTTCTTCAAAAGGCATTTTCTCAATCTCCGAGTATTGCTCGATGGAAGCAACGATAGGTAAGTATTTCTTCGGGGCTGAATTTAGAAGTTTTCTCACAACAACTTCCTTTTCAAGATTTGAACCGAGACTTTTAAACTTTGCTATGATACCACCTATCTTTCCCGAAAAATCGTTAATCGTCTCATTCTCCTTCGTCTTTAGCATTTCCAACTCGCTCCTAAGAGTTTGCAATCGTGCCTTTTGGACTCTCTTGGCTCCTAAGTACTAAATCCGGATCGACTCCCAAACGTCTTTAGCATCCTTATGTTTAGCAACCTGTAAAAGAATATCTTCCGGTAATGTTGAAAAAATAATAGCTTTTGTTGTATGGTTTTTCTTTTCTTCCACGGTTGCTCCCGTGACCGGGTCTATTGCCTCCCAAAGACCATATGCCTTAGGTATTGTCTCAACTAGGATCGACCATGACGTGTAGTTTGTTTCGGTCAACTTGGGACATTGAAGAGACACGTTTCCTTGCTACCGAACCGTTACGACTCTTGCGTTTTCAACCATTTTCTGCTAAATATTTACTTGAATCTTCCTATTTGCTATCTACTCCTTTAATTTCTTGCTTTCTCTTGGCGCCTCTTGCTTTACCTTGCTACGTCTTGCTTTAACTTGCTACTAATCGACCGCTTTTCACCAATCGATTCCCTTGCTGCTTGCTTTTTTCTTAGCGGTTTGATTACATGGAATCACCGCTTCACTTGCTTACGATCACCTCCCGGTAGAGCCTAGAGCTCTGATACCAAGTGTTGGTACAAAACCCAAATATATCAAAGAAATTTGTTGTTTCTTTTGGTTACTTCAAAGTTCTCGTAAACAAAGAAAAATGGTACTGGAATATTTTAGGAGCCTTTTATCAAAAGAAGTGAACCTACTCATTAATCAAATGCAAAACAATACATAATATAAAGACTCCAAACATGAAGCAATCATGCATACGTGGGTGAGTTACCACCCACTTACCCCTAACAATCCTACATTCACCCATAATTCTTTGACCCACTAACACTTAATCAAACTAAATTTTCTGCATAATTAAAAACATATAATAAAATAAAAACTCCTAATGACTTGACTTGACCCGTAAAATAAGACTCGTTGACCCATCAAGATTAACCAACAACATACCTACAGAATTTTGACAAGAATAAAAAAAAACATGTTCCTGAAATAGCAAAATATGAATAGTGCTTCTTCTAAATTTCAATCCCTTCCGCAATAAATCGGTAGAAAAATGAACCTAATTAGATGAAATTAAATTATGGCTTAGCAATTACATGAAAATCCCATCATACAGGTGCACAGAACATAAACAAAAGGGTTTGGAAACCCTATTTCAATCATCAACCACCAAATTCCATATTTAAACCACATTCATACAAAACAATGAAACCGATGGTGACCAACGGACAAACTAATGAGAAAATCATAACTAATAAAGACAAACTAATGCGAAAACCATAACCACTAAAAACCATACGTGTGAATGTCCATTTTTCCTCTCACTGGAGCTAGGTCACTTTTCATTTCCCCTCAAAATTAATTATAGAGTAAAAACATTGCAATAGTAATAATTTTGCAATAAGACCATTAGACATCATTCTTTTCATACGATTTTGTATGCATCAAAAGTTGATAACTTATGAATGATTATATCCTTAGTTCATAATAGTGATTATAATAAGAATAATGCATATAAATTATTTAAAGATCAAGAATTAGAAAACCCACTACGACAAAGCTATTAATACATAACGTACAAAAGATGACGCGCGAAGAAAGACGACGCACATTTTCGCATGTCATATAACTTATGTCGCATTTTAAAAAAGTTATGAAATAAATGACACATATTCTTTTGTGTCATATTTTTCCGTCATATTTTAAAAACCTGCGCCCAATTCCCCAACGCATCCTTATATCGATTTTGCCCTAGTTT
Organism: Flaveria ramosissima; assembly: GCA_025215565.1. Classification (NCBI taxonomy): domain Eukaryota; kingdom Viridiplantae; phylum Streptophyta; class Magnoliopsida; order Asterales; family Asteraceae; genus Flaveria; species Flaveria ramosissima. The sequence continues at coordinate 16,053,171 of CM046046.1, read as the reverse complement.
CTCCATTTCCCCCTACGCATTACAGTTTTGATTATAGAATACAATCAGGAACAATAATAAATATAGTCTAGTGTAATGATTAGTAAAAGTAATTATTAGTTTGGTTTAACACTAAATAACAGTTTTATACTAACCAAATTCGTAGTCAAGATATATTAATCACAAATAGTAAGAAAGTGAATTTCATATCTAGTTACTCGGGGCTGGTTAAAATAAACAAATACATCTGCCTAAAATCCTAAAAAAAGATCTTAGCCCTCTATTTTAAGAATCAATGGTTGAGATCAATTTTTGGGCATAAAAGTGGTCGCATTGGTAGTATGAGAAAAACCATTTTTGTTGTTTTTTTCTTCCAATTCCCCGCTTTATTTAAACGTTCGTAACTTTTTCATACGATATTATTTTTTTTAAAGTTAATCGCATCATAAAATCAAGTGTTTTATCCTCTTTAATTTGAGCATAGTATTGTAATATTTTTTTAATAAAAAATCTTTGTTACGAAATGTGTTGTTTTATGAAAAAAAACAACATATTATGTACTGTTTTGTCGTAATACAACACTTTTGTGTTGTTTAACCTTAAGACAACATGTTATGTGCTGTTTTAGGGTAATAAAACATGTAATCTTTTGGTTTAGGGTTAAGCATAATATTTTGTGTTGTCTAATGTTAAAACGTTACTTTAAATTATTCTAAAATTGTGTTGTTTTATGATAAGAGGATGCATTCTTTGTTTTTCCATAATAAAAAAACATCTTATATGTTGTTTGGGTTATATATTGTTTTACGCTAAGAGATCGTGTTTTGTTTTGTTTAGTATAAAAGATTATATAAAACGACATAAATTTATAGGTTGTTACAGTAAAATGGTAAAACATCATATCCAGTGTTATTTATAATATAATAACACGCTCTATATGGTTTCAATGTAAAAAAATATATTATTTATTATTTTCATATGTTGGTAATATGTAAAATAACACGTTCTATGTTGTTTTCACATTTTGTGTTGTTTTCATGTAAAACAACACGTTTTGGGTTGTTTTCATGTAAAACATAATGTTATGAGCTGCTTCTATTTTCACATAAAACAATACAATATCTGATGTTTTCGTATAAAACAATATGTGATGTACTTATTCAACATAAAACAAAGATATGTTTAGCTGATTTAGAGTAAACCATCACATTTTGGGTAAAACAGCATAAAACTTGTTGTGTTTATGTGGTATTTTGACATATGACGCATATTAAACATGATTTTATTACCGTTGATTTTAAAATCCGTGATCCTGTTTGAATACATAGTATAAATTACGAAGTAAAAAAAGTGTGCAAATCAAAGTGATTATCAAGAAAGAAAATGCTCTATATTATATAGAGAATGATGTTTCAGACTCTAAAATATGAATAAAATTAAACAAAATATGTATAAAAATATGATATATCTAGGTTTTGAATAAATTAAAAAAATGAATGTAATATTAAACTACCTATTGTAAATTTATTTATATTACAATCAGATTGACTTTTTATCAGTATACACAGATATAGAATAAGAAATTGATTTTGTATTTAAATTGGATTGAATTTTGATTTGATGAAATCAAAAAATTAAACAAGAGATTAATAAAATCAATTGAGATTAGGAGTAGATTGAAAAAAATAAAAGAAACTAATTTTGGTGATGTTTATATGTTGTAGATTGTTAAAGACAATATCACCCTTTCTATTCAAATTTAAATAGGGGTAACTTTGTAAAATAATAACCAACTTTCAAAAGTGTTCCAATTCGGTAACTCAAATTTTAAAAGTGTTCCAATTAGGTCACTCAGTTTTTATATTTTATATAAATTAAAAGTCTTAACATGTTTTTTAGCATGTTATACTTTTGGTTTCAATTAGTAAATATTTTTTTCTATCTTTTGATGCTAAATGGAATGTTAACGTAAATTTTAGGTACATTTTTTTTTATTTTTTTCATAATTAACATGTTTTTTTTATTTTTTAATATAATTTCATATATTGAAAATTCTAACATTCATGTCTTCTCTACCGTTACTTTCCTGACATAAAGAAAATTGAATGATGACTCGATTTGATCTTTTGATGATCCAATTTGAGAAAAATATGCATTAGCGACTAAATTAAAACACTTTTAAAACTTGGTTACTATTCTATGACATTTTCCTTTTTAAATATTATCATGTGTCAATCACATGTTGTTTGTTAGGTCAAATGGTTTTTTTTATTTGAACCAGCCTCCTAGTTACCCATGATAACCAAAGTCTTTGATTTGAATAATGATAATCAAAATATTTATCTTTAAATAATAATATTTTAGGCATAAATAAGTAACAGACTAAGGATTCCTATTTATAATATAAGAAATATAGAAAGGTCAAGCGGGTCGGGGTTAAGTTGAAAATAAATAAACTATGTCTAAATGAAATTAAAACCACGCATGATTTATCAATTTCCTATTTTCCTATGCAAGAAATTATCGGAGTTTCATTTTAGAATAACTCGATATTTTAATAGATTGAATGGGTTTTTGTTGGATCATATGATACTGATGCAACCAAAACTACAGTTAGAAGATTTTGAGTACAACTGAAGAAGTCTTCCGAATACAAAGATGCTCTTTCGAAGTTAAGTTGAAGATCTTCCGAAGCTCAAGAATGAAAAACTTCCGAATGAAGAACTTCCGAAGGAAGAACTCTGTCTTCCGAAACTATGTTGTTCTCCTTCCGAAGTTAAACACTTAGAAGATTCAAGACAAAGCCTTCCGAAGAACTAAGTCATAAAGACTTGCAGAAGTGTCGGAAGAAGTTGATTCTTCTGAAGTATAAATGGCTTCGGAAGAACTTATTCTTCTGAACCCATTTAAGCTTTGGAAGAACCAACTATGAACTAGTGGATAAAAGTATGGTCCGATTGACACTTGCTGCCAACTCTGATATACTGCATGTCGGTTTCCCATGTCTATGTAGTTGACAATATTTTAATCCACTATTCAACTTTTATCAGTTAGTACAGTTACCAACTTCGGTTGGTGACAAAAGGTAAATTATGGACATGTCATGACTACCTAATCTTAGATAGTATTTTATCTTAGATACATTACTTCTAGCAATATAGGATAGGTCTAGTTGTAAATTCCAGCTGGTAATCTAAGTATAACCGGCTGTAGATAGTAGTATATATAGTTTCTCATTGTAACTCATTTAGTAATGCTTGTAAGAGTCTTGTAACATTGAGTTGAGAAGTAATATATACAAGTATCTTGAAAACCATTCTTGTGTTCGTTAACTTTGTATATTATTATCAACTTAGTTAGAGATTCTACTTCAAAATCCGAGTGTGATTTAAGTGAGTTTGAGAGACAGAACTTGTGTTGAGAGACAAACATCGATCCTCCGGTTTTTAATTTCAAAATTAGGTTTAAATAAATTTTCTTTTTTACGGCATGCACAAAATTTTCAATCCACTAAAATCACCAACATATAGTTACACCAGAAATGCTAGCAAGGTGCTAGAATCAACGACTAAAAACAAGACAAACATGATTATGAATTCGAAAACAACATCGGGGCATACTCCATTGGAAATATGATTGTTGTATGTATGGCCGAAGACCTTGAAAAGAGATTTACGTAAAAAAACTCCATCCTCATGCCAAAATGATTGTGATGTTTAAATAGATATATATCGGGCCATACCTTTGCAACTGACCCATTGTACATTCAATTATTTAATGTAATCTATTCACTTTGACTCCTCCTGATTAATAATGTTAATTTGCTTAAAAGACTCATCTTGATGGCCATTATACAATCTCTCATATATCTTACGAAAACAAAACCATAAAATTGATTTGTTAATAATATATATTTAATAACTGCATTGGAATAATATATAAATCAAAATTTAATAATTTATCACATGAGTTACAATATGAATTATTTTCAAGATTTAAAAAATAATTAAACAGATCCCTAGCGTTATCCAAATTTGCATGTATTATACTATGGTCTACTTTTGAAATAATAAAGAACAATGATAAGTTAATTAAACAATACTAACTTACATTATAATGTGTTTGTTGAAAATAATATGGTTACAATTCATATTTTAAACCGATCTTTTTCCTAATTATAATCTTATACTTCTTATGTTTGTTTGTGTAAAAGGTATTGTTGGAACAAATTTTGGTTGGAGGTAAAAAGTCATTAGATTGTTGGTCAATGTTGGTGTACAAGTTGCTAGTGAAAGGATAATGCAGTTGGGCTAATGATTGACATGGGCTCTGTTTTGGATTTCTCTATTTTGGGCTTGTCAACCCTCATAAGTCATATGACACTGAATTGAAGGATGAAACTCACACATCTTCCGGTGGCATGATCTTCACTTAAACCATCGTCTTATCTCTTATTCTCTTTAAAAGTTAGGGGTTGTTTGGCAACTTCTCAATGATTAAGTGTTGAACCAATAAGAGGCTGAACCATTAAGTGTTGAACCATTAAGAGGTCTGAACTATTAAGAGCTAGTATATCATTTAACTTTTCAAATGCAAATGTCTGGCCTATTCAAATAAGAGTCTTAACCATTCAGCATTACACATCTTAACCATTCAGTACTAGTATAATGCTTAACCATTCAGAGGCAAATGTCTGAACAATTTAAATATTTGCTTGCAAAACAAACAGTCTGAACCATTAAGTGCTGAACCATTCAGCATCTGAACCATTAAGAGGCTGATTAAGAGACTGCCAAACAGCCTCTTAGTTTTTACCAACAGTAGCTAGGTACACTTGCCTTTTGTCTTTGTATTTTGGTATAAATAAATATCATTTTAAAACTAAACTTGTGTGAAAAACCTTTATCATAATATATACCATCAGCACATACCAGGTTTTTGGCACCGTTATCGGGGACACACGTAAGCTATGAAAGGCAATTTAAATTTTTGACTATCTTGTTTATAACCTACTAATATATTTTGTTTAATTTTGTTTAAACTTAATAGTTAAAATAGTTTAAGTGAGTTTGCTTTAGTTAGTTTAGTTAAATTTACCTTATTCATTCTAAGCCATAGTTAGTATATGCTTCCATAAGTAGTGTATGTCCGACTCATCTAGACCTAAACTTGTTTCGCCACTTTCCGAACCCAAACGACTTTCCGTCAAAGGTTGCATCAAAGACCATGACAAGCAACAACAATTATCGAAGAAGACATTTTGGAAGGTACACCATCTAAATAAGACATGGGTAACCAAGAAGCAAAAATGAAGATGACACACTATGCCACACCATCAATCGATGGTTATAAGTGTAGCATCATCTAACCAACAATAGTGGCCAAACAAAATTGAGATTAAGTCTTGCATTATGCAACTTGTAGAAAAGTCTGTACAGGTTCATTGATTGCAGGATGAAGATCCTAAAGATCACATCTCTTGATTCCGTTGTACCGTGCAACTTTCAAAATCCGTAATTGTTTAGCTAATGCAATTAGACTAAGACGATTTCCATTCTCACTTCGAGGTTGAGCCAATGACTAGCTTGATTTGCTTCCGCCTGGTTCCATCACCATTAGGGATGAGATCGATATCATATTGGCACCAAACTGGTACCATACTGAAAAATATAGATACCTAAAATAGGTAAAAGTATGAACTAAATACCGTACCGATTGGTACTGGTAACATTGAAAATACCCAAAATACCAAAACTGAAGGTACTGAATACCAAAAACTTAAAGAAATAAATAACGGTACCGGTACCAATCATGTTTGGTCAGTACCTGTTTAGTACAGTACCTGTACCGTATCGGTATTCATTATAATTTGCTTATTTCTAGTCCCCATGTGGGCAGGAATGGCTGAGCATTTCTTGTGAAAATACTTTCCACATAATTGCATTGCCAAATTGAGAAGCATCATCTCAAATTTCAGCCAAGGCGTAGATGAATCATTACATGCAGTATGAGAAAGATACAAAAGTCTCTTTCAGAGTTACCTACATGATAGACTTGATTTGTGGTTGCAGTGTCAGACCTATTACGATGCAATTAGAAGAGCACACAAACAAGATGTCGATCGAAGTGCGGGAGGAGATTTTGGGAGTATCATGGCAATCGAAGCATACCCAGCCTTGGAAATAATAGTTAAGAAGAGCTTTGATTACAATCAAATAACATTTCTAAAGGCATTCATCAAGTAGGCTTTGAAACCCTAGTTACAGTCCAACTAGAAGCCCTCACCAAACGATTCAAACAATTGCAAGCTGAACTTAAGAAGGCTTCGTCACGATGCAACACATACAAAGATTCTCAGAAGACCAATGAACGTCATAAAGAATTATGATGGCTGAAGATGTTGACTACGTAATGGACCCTAACAATTCGTATAAAAGCAACTCGAGTTGGAGTGACAACTCAAATTATAGAGATAGAGGCAATAACCAACCAACATTTGGATTCAACAAAAGGCCACCCAACTAACAACAAAAACCACAATACACACACACACACACATATATATATATATATATATATATATATATATATATATATATATATATATATATATATCTATATATATATATATATATATCTATATATATATATCTATCTATCTGTATGTCTATCTATATATCTCTATATCTCTCTCTATATATCTCTCTATCTATCTATATCTCTCTCTATCTATCTCTATCTATCTCTATCTCTCTTCTACATACCTACCTCCTCTCTCTCTCTATCTCTATATATGTCTATCTCTAGCTCTATCTATCTCTCTGTCTCTCTCCTCTCTATCTGTGTGTGTCTCTATCTATATCTCTCTCTATCTCTCTCTCTCTCTCTCTCTATCTATCTCTATATATATATATATATATATATATATAGTACTTTTGGAACACCAATAGGCATTAAATGAAATAAAAAAGAACTAAGTACTATATTTTACTTTGATGTGGAAACGTAACAAAGCCTTTCTTTTTCTATCGAGATCCGTTATTCACTCAATGGAAACTCTTGTTGGATATTGTCCAAAAAAAGTCAGAATATGGTGCTTATGGGAGGTTTAACAAAACATGTACCAAGAGATTCGCGCGAGAACATCCACTTTGAATTTGAAAGAGAAGGTTCGAAAACATATTTATTCTGACTCAGAGGGCGAAATGCACTGGAATACCGATGTGTACCATGCACCTGATAGTACCTTAGGATGGCATAGCCTTAAAATGAAGGGCGAGGTTCAAACGAGAAAGGCTTACGGTGGATACCTAGGCACCCAGAGACGAGGAAGGGCGTAGTAAGCGACGAAATGCTTTGGGGAGTTGAAAATAAGCATAGATCCGGAGATTCCCGAATAGGTTAACCTTCTTTTTTTCTTCGACCTTTGTATTGTAAAAAACAGATAAAAAAATGATATGATTCAACCTCAGACCCATTTGAATGTAGCAGATAACAGCGGGGCTCGAGAATTGATGTGTATTCGAATCATAGGAGCTAGCAATCGTCGATATGCTCATATTGGTGACGTTATTGTTGCTGTGATCAAAGACGCAGTTCCAAACATGCCTCTAGAAAGATCAGAAGTGGTCAGAGCTGTAATTGTCCGTACTTGTAAAGAACTTAAACGTGACAACGGTATGATAATACGATATGATGACAATGCTGCAGTTGTGATTGATCAAGATATATAATCATATTTCAAATAAGAATTTGTAAACATGTGTAAGCTCAATTTACACATGTGTAATAATCTAAATACACACTTTAAAACCATGTTTTAAATAAGAGTGTTTGAGTAGCTCACTACAAAACATCACCAACTACACATGTGGAAAACTCACTTTACACGTATTTATATTAAAAAAATCTAGTAAAAATAAAACTATCGAACATAGAAATTAGATCCAACCAATCTATGATTTAGAGAAGTATGTTGAGTAGTTTCTAAAAAAACATCACCAACTATAAAATTCAAATCTAACTTTAAACACCAACAAAAAATTCTTAAAGATCTTAGAATATATAACAACCCAAAAACTCATATCTAACATTGAACACTAACAAAAAAATTAGATAGTTGTCATCGTTGTTGTCACAGTCGTCGTCGTCGCTCCTGTCTCAACTGTCACCACCATTGCCGCCATTGATGGTACTCAGCCATCAGTGGTGTTGATTTTTAGAGAGAGAAAAATGAGATCTAGTTTCTTTAGAAAGAAAGAGATGGATTGGTAGAAATGATGTGTGATGGTGATTTGAAGTAAAAGTAAGTTAGGGAGGGGGGAATATCAAACTATTTTTTTTTGTCTTTATTGTATAGAGTCCTACCAATGTATTAACATATATTATTTTATTCTAAAAAATCTGAATCATTGATATTAATGTAACGAAGGACTTAGATTTGATTTCTTTATTTATAAAATTTTTATTGTTTTTCATTCGTCTTAAAATGATTTTTTCTGAAGAAGGCTAAGATATAATTTTAGCCTTTTATTTTTCAAATATGATTAAGAAGAAAATATAAAAAAAAGGTGATAAGTATTTTGGGTATATATCCACTTTCGCTGACTTTTGTAAGTTTTCTTTAGTTTTTTTAAATGTTTATAATTTTTTTCATACGAGATTAGTTTTTACAGAAATTACACCAAAATATCAAACTTTTTTTCTCTTTAAAGTGAGTATAGTATTACTATATTTTTTTACGAAAAAATGAATGATGCGAAATCGTATTGTATTATAAGGCTTTTGTGTCGTATTACGTTAAAACAATACTTTTTGTGTTGTTTTGTGCTAAAACAATATTTTTTGTGCTCTTTTGTGTTAGAACAACACTTTGTATGTCGTTTTGCATTAGAACAACATGTTTTGTATTGTAATAGGGTACAACATTGTTGTTTTATGTTAACACGTCCTATGTTGTTTTATATTAAAACAACATGTTTATATAAGTACGTGTTTTATGTGTATTTTTATGTTAAACTATGTTGTTTTACAATAAACTATTTTTAGTGGTGTAGTAAAATGTGTTGGATTTTTGTTGTTAAAACAATGCGTTTTGTGTTGTTTAATGTAAAACAATATGTTTTATAACACCTTCCATGTTGTTTTGCATTAAAACATGTTACTATGTTATAACAGATAATGCAACACGTAAAAATGCAGCATATTGTTTAATACAACACATAAATTTGATAACAAAAAATTCAGCATATTGTTGTGTTGTAGAGTCCGCCACGTTGATGTGTTGTAGCATATCTAGCATATTGATGTGTTGCATTATAATCCAGCACATTTCAAGAAAAATAAAAAAAATCCATCATATATATTTGAGTTCATCTCGGTTTTTGTGCCTGAGTTTTATAAATTTTCTCCATTTGAGTATACACCTCTAATTTGTCTTTAGTATTGGCCTAAGTTTTGCAAATTGTTTCTATTTTCGTCCTTTTAACTAACGGAGTTAACATTTTGTATTAAGTGAGTATTAAATGACCAAAATACCCTTTATTATTATTTTTTGAGTTTACAAAAAAATAAACAATCATACCCAACCCAACTCCCTATACATGATATACCCATCATCATCATCTATTACACTTCCTACCATCATCATTAACATCTTCCCACGACAACCACCACCGGACACTCGCTACTGCGTGATGTTCTACATCAACATGTTTTAAGATCTCATCGTGGACGGATTTCTCTCCACCAAATCATAATCTCTCGTCGTTGAAAACCCCACCGGAGAAGATGATGTGTATGCCCTAAGGGAGATTAGCATCGATGATTCCATTGGAAGGTATAAAAAAGTCAAATATGTTGGTGATGAAGTGTTAGGGCTTCAAGAATAATACATTTGACTTTATATTCTCCAGTGCTGGAGTTTAGGATAGATCGGAGAAGTCATCGGAGTTCACATCGAAAATCGGACGAACGCTTAAACCCAAAGGATTCATCTTTGTTCACACTGCTTCTACACCAGTGGTGGCGGAGGTGTGTGCCGGTAGTGTCGTGTGGTGTGGTGGTGTGTGTCGGCTATGGTGCGTTAGGAGAAAGGGGAGAGAGGGGGAGAGAGAGAGAGATAGAGAAAGAGAGAGAGAGAGAGAGAGAGAGAGAGAGAGAGAGAGAGAGAGAGAAAGTAGAGAAAAAAATGAAAAATGTGATGGTGATATTTTATATGAATTATTTAAGCCCTTAGGGGTATTTGGTCTTTTCTAAAAAATCAAACAAAAAACATTAACACCGTTAGTTAAAAGGACGAAAATAAAAACGATTTGCAAACCTCAGGCCAATAATAAAGATAAATTAGATGTTGGTACTCAATTAAATGTAGATAATCTGCAAAACTAAAGGACGAAAACCAACATCAACTCTATATATATAAAATTGAACACATTTTTTTCGATATTTTTTTAAATCCAAAACATCTCTAATTATTTGCTCAACTATAACACATTCAATAAAAAATACATGTTAAGCACTCCTCTCCATTTTAGAAGTTGTGAGATAATGTGTTTTAGTTATAAATCATTTAAGATTAAACAACTAAAATTAGAGACTCAAATGATGGGAATCAACCAAAATTTTAAAAGGGAGTGATATTCTAAAAAAGGACAAGAGAAAACACCACCATAACACATAGGTTTCAGATTTGAATAGTGTTCTTTTCACAAATAAAAACAACAGGGTTGAAGCAAGCCTGATGATGGCGATCGTGATGGGCAACACGTCCACGGTCGGCTCAACGTTATTTGGGACCTCAATCGAACTAATAAAATTGACTATTTTCATTCTTTTTAATAAATCATTTTCTTTATTCGGGCTTGGGATCCGGCAATAACAAACTAATACCTTTATAGTTGGTGGAAATGTATATTTTTACTTATATATTGTGTATGAATAGATGTTTAGATTAAAATTATTTTTTTTAGCTTTATATGATGCAAATTCTCTAGATTAAAGGTCTATTTAAATTAATAAAGTGTATATTATATATCAAAGGGTACATTTTCATTGGATTGAAGGCCCAATTAAATTAATAAAATGTCTTACTAGCCAAAATTTGTACATACATAAACCTTTTAAAAAAAATTTGAAGACCTTTTAAAATTAAAGGCCTAAACCCTAACTTTACTAGATCTGGCTAGGGGTGTTCATTTTCGGATATCCGATATTCGGATATCCGAATTTCGGATATCCGAAATTCGGATATCCGAATTTCGGATATCCGAAAATTTCGGATAGTGGATTTCACTATCCGAATCCGAATCCGAAATTTCGGATATCCGATTTTCGGATATCCGAAATTTCGGATTCGGATTCGGATATCCGTTCAGATATCCGAATTTCAAAAAAATTGTATTATTTGATAAATTTTATAAAAATATAATAAATTTTATTAAAATTTATTTCATATATCCAAAGTATTTATTAAAATATCCGAAATATCTGAAAATATCTAAAATATGTAATTAATATTTAATATTTTTAAAATTTTATAAAAATATTTTGGATATTTCGGATATCCGAAATATCCGAAAATTCTCAAAATCACTATCCGAATCCGAATCCGAAATTTCGGATATCCGAAATTCGGATATCCGAATTTTCGGATATCCGAATTTTCGGATATCCGAAATTTCAGATATCCGAATTTTGGATTTTCGGATATTTCGGATTCGGTTTCGGATTCAGATATTTTTGAACACCCCTAGATCTGGCTTGGGCCGGCCCTGAGCATGTCGCCATGGTTTTACAGTTCTACAATTTATTAGAACTGGATATTTGCTTGAAATTAGATATACGAATATGTGTTAGTATTTTGTTAAAGGAATGTTATATTTTTATGTAACAAAAATGGCGTTCGGCTCTAAAATTTAATTATATCGCATGTCAGGCTATTATTGATTATAAGGTTTTTTTAGCAAAACTTATTTTTTATTTAAATACCTATATATATAATCGAGGAAGACTCGTAAAACAAACCTTATTTATATTAATTATCGATAACCATAAAAATATCTATATTTAAAACAAAACCACATACACCCCTTCAAGAATAACATAAAAACATATGTATTAGTAAGTTTTCTCTTGTTTCGATAATCGATACCTTCTATATTTTATTATTCTTGCGTTGATTTCGCAAAGTCAACAAGGTTTTCTTTAATGTTTGAAAACTGAACATGAGTCACAGTTGACTACTCTACATTTCAGTTTCTACACACTAATAACATCTGTCTTGAAAACAAAAAAATTAAACATTAATCTTCAATATATAAACTAGGTTCACAAGAGTTTAAGCTTTATAAACATAAAACAAGTTCAAAGAGCCAAAAACAATGGTATTCAAGTTTAGTCTAGTCGGAAAACAATTATTAATAACTTAAAATTTTATTGGTAACGATTTATTATAGTAGAGGACATGCCACTTTCATCGGAGAAGTATTAGATTCGAGTCTTTATGTTTTCAGTCCCAAAAATAATCAATTTCAAGGAGCTACAAAATAATGACGGTTTCGATTTAAACCGATGGTCGAAGATGGGTTTTCTACGTTGTAAAATTCCACCGGTGACAACGGTCAAAGGCAATAATGATGGTCATATGTTTCAACCACCTCAATAACGTATCATTTAATTAAAGTTCGTCTCCCCAATAATAGCAATTCCCCTGAATCCGTGACAAGTGTTTATTGGGTTCATTCATTGTACGTTGAGAATTGCTTTGGAAATTTAATAATTATTCTTAATAATTTTATTTGTGATTAAATGACATTATTGTGGTAAAATATTGTATCTTATAATTTGTGATACTGTTTCGGAGGATAAGTATTATCTTAATCGGTCTCATACATCCGTTTCTCAGCCGTGACCACATCCCCAATCAGGAGAAATCATTGCTGAAAAAGCACATTGACTCAACTCTGATCATTTTTTCTCAGAATTAAACTTGAACCCAAGACCTCCCAATATTTACATGTAATGGGTAACTCACGTTAACCATTTAAGCTAAGTATCATTGGTTTTTTAATCACATATATGGTAATGGTTATGCAGGATCGAGTTTGGTCACTCAACACAATTGTTATCTCTCAAACTTATTAAGTCACACTCGGTTTGATGATGTAGAATCCCTTAAGAGTTGATAATAGTATATTAAGTTAACAAAACACAAGAGAAATGTTTTTCAAGATACTTGTATATATTACTTCTCAACTCAAAGTATTACAAGACTCTTACAAGCATGACTAATGTGTTACAATGAGAAACTATATATACTACTATCTACAGCCGGTTATACTTTGATACCAGCTGGAAACTTACGACTAAACAAATACTACATTGCTAGAGGTAAGGTATCCTAGATAGAATACTATCTAAGATTTAATAGTCATGACATGTCCATGACTTACCTTTTGTCACCAACTAAAGTTAGTAACTATACTAACTGATAAGGGATGAACAGTGTAATAAAGTATGGTCAACTACATGAGCGTGGGAAAGCACCATGTAGTATCTCAGAGGTTGCAGCGGTGTGTCAGATGGACCATACTTATGTCCACTGGTTCATAGTAGGTTCTTCCGAAGGTTAAATGGCTTCGGAAGAACAAGTTCTTCCGAAGTCACTTATACTTCGGAAGATGCTACTTCTCCCGAGGCTTGAGTTGATCTTCAGGACTTTCATGCTTCGGAAGTCTATGTCTTGAATTCTTCTAAGTGTTGAACTTCGGAATAAAGAAGATTTTGTCTTTGGAAGTTAGAGTTCCTCTTCTGAAGTTCTTTCAGACTTAACCTTCGGAAGTTCTGCTTTTGTCTTCAGAAGCTCTTAATCAGTTGCACCAAAATTGTCTAAGTATTTGTTTTGGTTGCACCAGCCTTACTTGATCCAACATGTTAATTATTCAAGTATTATTTGATTAAATATTTTCATTGTATTATTTTTAAATATAAGAAAACATAATAAAAACTTAACATCACAATTCATTAAAACTTAAAAAAGTACATTAATAATTAAAAACTATAAAATACTTAAAAAAACCTAGTTGTCATATTTTTCACTAAATTTTTTGACGGACTTTTTTTGCTATTTCACGGCTTGGCCCGGTAAGGATGGTCGATTGGTTTTGTCAATATTCATTATCTAGAGCCATTTGCTGATCATTTTTTAGTTGAAGACCTTCTTGCTTATTCGCTTCTTGTTTTTGCTTTAAATCTAGGCCTTTTTCCCCTTATATAGTTAAATCTTCTAATCTTTAAGACAAATATTGAAACGTTTCATTGTCGACACTAGAAGAGGATGTCATTTGTTTTTCTTTATCACCCTTCCTGGCCGGATGTGGTGGTTCTTCATATGATGACTCTTCTTATTCCTCATACTCGTCCTCTGTCTTATTTAGGTCGATATTACCCAAGATTCGAAAGATTTACTTGTGGATTCGAAGGACAATGATGTTTTCGTCCTCTTTGGTGTTAATTGACCCTATTTAGTCACTTTTCCCATCAACGGGATGAGATGCCACTTAAAGCTACCTCGTACACGCTCCCATATTTTAATTTAAGCAAATGCACCTAAAGTTGTTTGGTATTCAAACAAAGCATCTTGTTGAACTTGAGTGTCGTCTTGTCCACTTTTCTGGTTGTTCCATGTCAGTTAGCAAACATTATTATATTCCGTACACTTCATTCTGATATCCCTCCACTTACTAGAAATCTTATTTAATGTACGATAAGATAACAGTTTAACGATCAACGCATGAAACTTTTCTAGAATTCTTATCCATAATTCATTGTTATTTTGGTTGTTTGTTAAAATTAATAATGTTAGTAAACAAGAAAATATATATTTAAAAATATTTACCACTCGCGGAATACTCGGATACGTCGAGCCAACGAGCGAAATCATACTTCTCACTAGATGGCCATGGCGTGTGTGTTTTTTGGATCTCGCTTCTTCGTGATATTTTTCTTGTGTGAATGTTTCCGAGGTTGTGAGGGATTCGCTTTGGTCGAGTGCATCTCCACTTGGGTCAGTTGTGTCTTAGGTAGCACAAATGCGGGTTCTTGTTCACTTTGAACTCGCGGTTGACAACCAACGATGTTTTGTTGATAACCGAATGAAGGCATTGCCATATTAGTTATCATGCCAAAAATATTAGCATTGTTCATTTCATTATGATCGAAATTATCCATTTGTGTGTTTGCTATGAGTGTCATGGACAGGATTGGATTTGGCTATTTTGTCGTGGGGGTCAGTACATTGGGTTGTAGAATTATCTTCATGAAACATTTTGATTACAACTTGAATCAATGTTTAATTTTGTTAGAATATAAATTTAAATTATTAACCAATATATATAGCTATATTGATGGTGTTAAAATGAAACGGTTATATGGTAATAAATGGAATTCTGGTGGTAAAAACTTAGATATATACAGTAATATTTTCAAGCTTACAAACGGTAATATTTTCAACTCAAAAAGTATCACTTTGATAAAAGAACCATTTTGGCTTTATGCCTAAAACTCCACTGCCTCTTCACGCTGGTAAGGGCGGTGGCGGGGGCGTTATCCGGTGAGATTTTTCAACTTTAACGCCCATTACGGGCGGTCTAAAGTATAGGTTGTATTATAATTATTCCTGAAAATTCTAATAATTATGGTTCCAAAATAATTGATCATTTACATATTAAAGGGACATTCTCCAATAAAAAGTATCGAGTTTTAGTCCTGTATGGTGTAGAATGTGATGATTTATCCCAAATAATATAGATATTACAAGTAAACAAATAATCAATTCACTTTATGTTATTAAAAATATTAGTGAGATTAAATAGGTAAGCACATAAATAAATAATGAATCAAAGTCAAAATAAAAACGAACTTTGTGATATATCTTTTCATGTGACCTTAGTCATGATTTGAACGGTCTGCAAAATTGATATCTATAATATGACAAAGATGGGGAAAACAAATAAAAGGGGGAAGGGTCGAACCATGGTACACCAACAAAAATATCGTAAGAAACACCAAGTCAACCAACCAAGAAATAGTGACAAGTTTTGAATAGAAAACCATTAATATAGTACAGCAACACGAACAATAAAAACAATTATAAACCACAAACCACCTGCCACGTAGGTGGTATCTCCCCTAATATAATAGCTATTGGCTCTCTTCTTATCTCCCCTAACTAAAGCCAATTGAAGAAAAATAAATGAAAAGAACCAAAACTTTGAAAAACAATCCGTACAAGTTTTAATGCATAATAATAATCAACATTTTTTATGTTAAGAGTTGGGATTTATGAGGTTATACTTGTATGATTACCTAAAATAAATTCAAATAAAACAGTTTTATCAAGTAACAATGTGTAACGTGGGAGATTGTAAAGAGGATAGATAGGCTAAAATTAAATTCAAGTATGGGCCTTGGATTGGGACCACAGAGTTGTTCAAATAATCAAATTTCAAGTTAATCGAATTATATTGTTTGAGTATTTAAATTTTGAAGTTAAGAGTTCGAGTTAGGTTAAAAAAAACAGTACTAATAGAAACTGAAATTTGTTATCAAATTTCTAACATAGAAAACTCAAAGCATACTAAATAACTAATAATACCTTAAATTGTCAATCGCCACAATTCAAACAATAAGAATCAAAAATAAATTGCAAACGGGTCAAATGATTAAACAATAATAGTAAGGTGGCATAAAGTGGCACATTCAAACGTGGCAACATTTTCACACTCTCAAACCAACATAGAACAGCAAGTTCCAAGCCAAATTTAACAGCAAGTTTCAAGCATAAAATGGCACATTCAGCAGCAAGTTTCAAGCAAAATTCCAAACTTCACAGCTGTCAAGTAATCCAACAAAATTAATTCACGTCAAAGTTCTATATGCTTTAAACAAATTTGCATAAACTTAAGTTTCAGATTTCGTCTTTAATATAATATCACAATACACTCTAAATAACTTATACTTACTTGACATGCATATCTCTAAACATCTATAATAGTCAATTCGTTCACTGACTGTCTTATATGTGCAACGGTGTAAAAACGAGCCCAGCTGAGCGCAATTTAGGCTCGGACTCATTTAAGCTTGGTTCAGTTCAAACTTTTATCAAGCCAATCTCGAGTAGCTCATGAGCCTTCTTCACTCGTTTACACAGTATAAATGTGTAATGAGAAAGAGAAAAAACAAATTAGGTTGATTGTATATTAAAACATGAACAATTATATGAAACTCTAATCTTGTTGATTCAATCACTAATATAAACTAACATCAAAACAATTAAAACTTACTTGTGGGACTCGAGATTTTTGATGAGGATGATGAAGCTATGTCGATTGATTCGTTCCCATTACGATGTCAAGAGATCGATGGATGATTTTATAGAGTAAAGTTATTGGTGGTATTTTTTTCTATTCTCTGTCATTATATTTTTACTAAACATCTAAGGTGAACCCTAATATACAAATTTGGGGTATTTCTATCAAACAATCCCCATATAACTTTAGGGATCAATTATGTCATTTAGGCCAACTTTAATCTAATAATTTGTCAGTCATGTTACAGTTTAAAAAATTTCATCATTCTTCACTTAACTGACTGATTGTTTATGATGAGTATACATAAGTTTGACCAAGTTAAACACTTATTATGTTTCATGTTGAAACTATAATAGAAAGATATAGGCATTCAAGTCACCATAAACATGAGACCCCATTAATCATACTAAAGTCTTAATATAAAATACTTAACACAATATGACTAAAACAAACTTGTAATGTAGGATCAGAGTTGAGGAAGACTTTGCAATGTGGGTGGCGTCAAAAGTCCAATGTTAATTTGTTCAAATTTGTCTATATATCATTTGGTGCATGTGTATGTTATTATATACAAAATAAATATTGAAGGAAATTACATTAATTAGACATAAACTCATGATATGCTATTTCATAAGGTCTCTATTATATGTCATCATTGTTTTGAGTTCTAGGAATGTAGTGGGTGCTAGAATATTAGTCATAGGATCCACAAGCATATATTTAGGACTAATGTACTCAATAGAAAGATAATTTTACCCTATCATTCTCATACGAACAAAAACTTTGTATCAAGATATAATCTAGTCTAGTTAAGGGTTACTATATGAGAAACTGATGACACGTGAATTGACATGATAGAATTTCAACAGTCACCATTGGAGTCAACAAGTACGATTCAGTCGTGAATTTGCTCAATAATATACCATGATAAGTTAAATTGTAAACCACAATGTATTCAGCCATCATCAATGAGGTTGATGTGAACTGTTGCTTATGACTTCTCCATGAGATTGGTTCACCTACTAGCATAAAGATGTACTCTGAAGGTGGTTTCTTATCATCACACTTAGCAAAGTTAGAATCAGAATAGCTAACTACTTTTTGGTTATTAGTTATTCAATTTTCATTTTATAATATTTTGGTCCTTGAAGATATCAAAACACTTGCATTGTTGTTTTCCAATGATATAGGCAAACAGTAGACTAATATTAACCTTGGGTTCTACCAATGTATGCAATATCTAAATGAGTACAAACTTAAGCATATATCAAGCTCCATTATTGAAACATAGGTATCCCATTCTTTGCTCATTTTTAACCTCCATTTTTCGACATCGAAAAGAACAAATAATGTCTCCTTTATATACTGGAGCAACTAGTAGAGAGCAATGTTACTTGTTGTAACATTTATGTGACGAAAGCAAGAAAGAGTTACTAAAACCATGACGAATGACAAGTACACACAAGAATGACTCGATCGAGTCCTGAAAGATAGATAGAGCTTAAGTAAAATGTCCGCCCGGTCATCCTTCCACATAATCGGCGTTGAAATCGAGGGATGATACGAGGACACCCAGATTGATTGAGGGAGACTAGTACAGGAAACTATTTAGGTGGCTTCGGAATACCTAGGTTAGCCACCTGAAGGGATGAGAACACGATCAATATAAGCTTTTGAGATAATCCTAATGTTCTATTGGCTCGATCTCGTTTAGTGCCTATTGGGCAAGAAGTTTCTCAAAGATCCTTTATGTTAAACTTATGTGAGAGTTATTGCTTTGACTTATGCAAAATATCTAAATATTACTTGCCTTGTCTATGTCAATGTTATAGCATTAGTTTTCCTACTTATATTGAGTTAGGTGCATTAATCCAATTGATTCTTGAATATACCTTGTTTTTTCATGACTTCATCAAATATTAAGTACCACCGATGTGATGCTTATTTAACCTATGTATGGATTCTCTTAACATATGGACTAAATATGCTTGAAATTTTGTTTGAAACCTTCAGGCTGATTCATAAACATGCCCTCATTTAAGTCACCACTAAGGAAAGCTATTTTAACATCCATCTAATGTAGCTCTAATTTAAAATAACTTTCATTGCTATAAAGAGTTTCAAGGAATCCATTCGTGAAACACGTAAGAAGGTCTTCTAATAATCAATTCCTTCCTTTTGAAACACGTGAGAAGGTATTCTAATATGTATATATATATATAGGAGAGATATAAAAAGAAAACTATGTTTATAATTAAAAATCATAAAACCACCACTATCAAATCACATAGTTTATAACTGATTAAAATTTTTAATTGTTTAAAATATATTTGAGTAAACTTCAATATTGTTTTTGAGGTTATTATGTATATTTTTAACTTAAACTCGAAGAAATGACGATGATGACTAAACGACATATATATATATATATATATATATATATATATATATATATATATATATATATATATATATATATATATATATATATGTAACTTGTATGTGTTACATGTACATAACTCTTAATTGTATACTTGTTAACACGATTTACATATACATAACCTCAACATGTACGTAACTCTTAGTTCATGTTGTAAATTGAACTTACATATATGTAACCTCTGGTTTTTATGGTTTTTATTTGTAACATGGTTTTCAAGGGATCCCTCCTATATATATATATATATATATATATATATATATATATATATATATATATATATATATATATATATATATATATATATATATATATATATATATATATATATATACATACATATTGTTTACAAGATATCTACTCATGATGATATTAAGAGTGTTCTTGGCATCTTCCTTAGTGAGTATGAATGTGCTACCCTTAGGCTTTGTTATTTCTTGTTTATTTTCGTTATAAAGCTTTTGGAAGTTTTGTCTCGTGTGTTTCGGGTCGCTACACTCAAAACACCTTTTATTCTCCTGACATTCATGAAAGAAGTGTCATGTTTTTTACAATTAGGGCTTGGTAGTGTTTTACGAGCTCCAAATTGGTACTTCTGAAATAATTTACATTGACCAATTATTTTAGGTTTCTTGAAGTTGTTATTCTTGATGTGTTGCTTTCCTTCTTCCCATTTTATTTTTCGTGAA
Source organism: Flaveria ramosissima (assembly GCA_025215565.1). Classification (NCBI taxonomy): domain Eukaryota; kingdom Viridiplantae; phylum Streptophyta; class Magnoliopsida; order Asterales; family Asteraceae; genus Flaveria; species Flaveria ramosissima. The sequence continues at coordinate 16,032,694 of CM046046.1, read as the reverse complement.
GGAGATTCGGCTTATCGTCATAACATCTTGGTAGCCATGATGGCGTCGACTTGAATTGTTTTTGAAAATGTTTTAGGGGATTTGAATTTGATAAACATCCTTATTTCAAAGAGTAAACCCTATTGATTAGTTGTTCCACATGTGTGGCTAGATGAGGAACCAATCAAGATATTTCATCAAAACGAGTAACATACTCTTGGTATGTTTTATTTCTCAGTCTTAACTAAAAGAACTCCACTTCTAGTTGATTAGTTTCACTAGGAGGAAATAATTTAGCAGGAAATTTATGAACAAATTCCTCAATTAGTTCATCTCCTTGGCTTTTTCTTTGGCCTCTGTTCGGACCACTATATCCCACCAATAAAAGGCTTCAAATTCAAACATATGTCGTATTATAATAGTCACATCCATATGATACTAGCAGTCTTGTACTTCTAAGGGTCATTTTCTTTCATCAAAGGTTAGGTTTTATTTTTAATGCTATGGATGTGGAAATCTTTTTCTTTCCATCCATTATTTCTTTTCTTTCACTTGTGTGGAGTAGCATAGCTTTTTTGGTTTGTTCTTTTGATTTATTAGCAATACTAGTATATTTATTTATTAATATCTTTGCAGCTTTCACTACAATATTGTGGATAGGTTTAGCATTTAGATTAAAGTGTATACTAGAATGAGATTTCACATTATGGGAGGGAGTTCGGGCCTTATGAGAACTTACCCCTCTCATGCTATTATCTTGTTTGTGTCTAGACTATTTTTCATGTCTAGACCATTTTTCGTGTCTAGATAATTGGACTTCTCTATGTTCACACATTATACCTTCTTATAAGAACTTCTATGGCTTTGAGTTTCACTATTTCCTCATTATTCCTGAGGTTGTCTTACTAATTATCAGTGACATGTACGCTTAAAATGACGCCTGCTACATGCTCATGAGCTCATCTTATGCAATTTACAAAAACACAATTGACATGCATGCAAACATAGGCTATAATATTTTAGGTCAGGGACAACACGTGCCAACTATGACTTTTTCACAACCACCAACTATAGGCTTATCAGACCTTCCTACCATCACATCGGAACGACAACGTCATGATACGTCCCATTGCAGCTAGTTCTTACACATCCCATTAAGTATTCAAGGATCTAATATACTTCTACTAATAATTGCACATTAACAACATTCTTATATATTATAAGTTTAGACTAAACGAGTATACAATCACACTTTATTATATAAACATAATAACTCAACTATTTAATAGTTGTTCAACAATTGACAACAGTTGCTACTACGATCTTGTAATATCTTAAGGTTCTGATACAATTTAAGTAAGCCTAGGTTAGGTAATGATACAACTAACTAGTTATTATCATTGTTGAATATTGATTAACGTTGTCTTGTGTATGGATGGATGATCATGTCATGCCTAACTTAGGCTAGGCTACCTAATATCCACCCTTAACAAAAACTTTAGTGCCTAAAATACTAATACTACTAATACTAATACTACTCATAATACTAATATAAATAATAATTAACTTGAGATAAACTTAAACAAGAACATACCTTAAAACTATTTATGACAGGTTAATGTAAAGTCTCCCTACCCATGCTTCTACTCGAGCTCTAAAAATGATTACTAACAATACCCATTAGGATTCTCTTTATACTAGAGCGTCCTAACTAGTATACATAGATTTCTTTATATCGAGATGTTCTAGACTTATTTTATGAGTACTTAAATATGTTTGAGAAAAAATTACGCGAGTGCTTGCAAAACTTTTTTGATGATGTTATTCATTTGTATTCGATGGAATATCTTCCTAAACCAACTTACAATGACATACAACTTTTATAAGCGGCACGTAAGCAACGACATGGTTTTCAGGGTTGTTGAAGAGTTTAAATTCTATGCACTGGGCTTGAATAAATTGTCCAATGATGTTATTAGTGGGATCGCCTCAAGTTTCTATTTGTGGTAAACAGTGCTGAATATAAATTTACATACTATTTAGCTGATAAGATATGCACAAGCTGGGCAATGATAGCTAAAACGTTGTCATACCCAACATAGAACGATCTTAATAACAATGATCCAAGAAAGCGCAAGAAGCAACGAGAAATAACATGGAATGAGCTTTTAGGGTTCTAAAAGGTAAATTACACATATTTTAACAATCCACAAAACAACTCCATAAAGAATTATAACAAAAATCTTGTACGTACGCGTGTATTATCTTACGTGATATGGTTTTGAAGAGTAATAGTCTGGCGATATCTTTAAATTACAAAGAAGATCATCCACTTAATGAACTTGTTTCATATGATACGCTTTCACGTTTACAATAACACTCAATTCATGACAACATTCGATCAGATCTTGTTGAGCGTTTCAACCATTTTTATATACTGAACTAAATGAATTGATAATTTTTTTTATAGAATGTTATGTTCGTTTTTTAAGTATTTTTGGTTTTTCTATGTATTTGTTAAATTTAATTATTAAATATGAAATATAATTATAAATTTAGCAAATGCATTAATATTTTGTAAAAAGTAGAAAAAAATTTAAGAAAAACTAGGATGACATACTGCATAAATCAAGAATAATCTACGATAAACAAATGATAATAAGAAAAGCTAATGTGACACGAACATGTTACCCGGTAAAAAACTATGAAAAACGAGACAGCATCATTGGCATTTTTCTACCTACCCTTTCATATGTAAGTAACATATTTTTCGTAAATTATACTATTACTTATTGAGCAAGGTCGGTGGGAAATCCACCGTCCTTGTATGTATCAAAATGCCATTGGTCCACATCTTTTTTCCTCTTGTTTTTGCTTTTTGTTTTAAATACAATTGTTGTTAAGTATTATCTTTCTCGACTTTAACACAAATGCCATGCTGGCGTAGCTAGTTTGGCTGCTTTGTCTAAAGGTAGCACAAAAGTAAAGATCATGATGCCTACATTAAATCAATTGATAGGTTATGGTAAAGAAGAAAAACGACGCACGGACCATACTCGAGCTTTGGATCAATGCCCCCAGAAGCAAGGAGTACACCCGCATGTACCAATGAGAAAACCAAAAAAGCCTAATTCATCTCCATGTTTTGCTCACCAAGCATAAGATGGAAGAGCCTATCTTGCAATAGACCATTTCTCTCTAATATTACGAGTTCAATTAAACAACACGCGAACAACATTACTCGTTCTTATGTAAATAAACAATTAAATTTGAATTTTAAAATGGGGACATAATAAGATAAATACGTCTCTTTACTAGGCACGAAGTATATATGGGTTTAAATATTCACTAGTTCCAACAAGACGAACGATTAGGCCCACCCCTGCCCCTACAACTAACATTTCTTTTTATTAATTATTGCCGTGGACTTATCCCAATTCGTCCTACTAAATATTATTATAAAACCATATATTTTATATAAAGATATTCAAAAAGCCTAAATTTAAATACCAATCTTTATAATTCATTCTATATCATAACACTAAAAATATTAATAATTTAAACAAGCGTGTTTTAAAGTCTCCATTAAAGACTCTTTCTAGTGCTTCCGATTCAAAATCTTTAGTTTAACTTCTCTTTTCATATCTCTTTTCTCTCTATCTATTCAACATCATTTGTGAACATACAGATGAGATATGGATTTGGGTTTGAGCTTAGGTGATGCAACCCCATCAAAAGCTACTGACGGACTTATCACCACCACCACCACCACCACCACCACCACCACCACCACCACCACCACCGCCGTCGCCGCCGCTACCACCACCACAACCACCGCAGAAGCAAATAACAGTTTAGGGTTCTGCATGGCCTTAGGGATGAACCCTTTAGATGGAAACAACAATCAACAAATGGAGAAACCACATGCTCAAGATGATCATGAAGATGATGATAACGATGACGATGATGATGATGATGAAGAAGAACATGATGAAAAGATTTTGAAAGAAAACGGTGTGATCAAAGATGATATCAATATTAGTAGTCAAAGAATCTCCTCAATGAATCCGCCGGTTCAGCTTGATCTACTACCTTCTGCACCGGTTCTTCGTCATCATACTTCTTTCCCATGGTCTTCTGACAACGGTTTCTCTCTCTCTAACTCTATCTATCTCTCTCTCTACATGTATATATGTTGATATGTATACACGCACAAGAACACCATATGTGTGTGTTTTTAATATAAATATAATATTGGTGTTGTGGGATATGCTTTGTGTAGGGAGTTCAGAGGGTGGTTCGTCGGGAAATGCGCCGGCGGCGAAGCGGCTGCCGGCGACGGAGGAAGCCACGTCATCTTTCCGGTTGGAGTTCATGAGTTACGGTAGAAGTGGAGGTGAGAATAATAAGAGGGGTTTTGAGGTAGGAAACGATGCCGTTTTGGTGGAAAGAGGTTCTTCTAGGGCTAGTGATGAAGATGACCATGGGATGTCTAGAAAGAAGTTGAGACTTTCAAAGGAACAATCTGCTTATTTAGAAGAAAGCTTTAAGGAACATAGTACCCTTAATCCAGTAAGTTCACATCAATCTTTTCGTCATGTATATGTGACAAAGTCTGTGTAAAACATCAAAGTTTTTGGTCAATTTATTTAGAAAAATTATAAAAACTTTCTGTTTATATAAAATTTCAGATATCATACTTTATCATTTTCGAAATGCCAAAACGTCATTTTGTATAAACAAATTGCTCCAATAGTTTTCAAGAATCCTATCTATGACATGCAACATATATACACATACCATTAATTCTATAAAATGATAAAGCCTTGTGATTTCAAGCAATTTAGGCCTTTTCGTAACAAGAAAAGTCATTTGGTGTGATGAAAAAATATTTCTTAAGAATTAATAATTTGTGTTATATTTTTGCCACAAACCCATGCGCGCATATTAATGTTTGGATTTCTTTTAGCACATAGCTAATTTTATTTAATGATAAATATTTTTTTCACCCAAAATATGATATAAAAGTAAGCCCTTTTTATTCCTTTGATTTTATTTTAAATATGGAAAAGTCAAGAAAGACTTGTGATTGCCCACTGACCCACTCATTGAAAGCTTATTATGGCGATATCCATAAAGATTTTACTGATCTTTGTAAAAGTTTTGTGTTCACATCTTTTATAAAAATACCGAATTTGTCTTTAGCAAAAGTTACTTTAATTAATGTTTTGACGAATAATCAACGATTTAAGCATTTGTAGAATCTATCATTCAAACTGAAATATATTTTTTATTCTTCTTGTTGGAGCAGAAACAGAAACTTGCACTTGCAGAACAGCTTAATCTTAGGCCTCGACAAGTAGAAGTCTGGTTTCAGAACAGAAGAGCAAGGTATATATACACATATATTTATGTATACATGCTAAAAAACCACAAGAACCATATAAACACATGATATGTCTAAATAACATTTCAATTAAAATGTTATAATGGGTAAAAATAGTACATTTCTTTCTTTGATTATTTCTCGAATCCATGTATTTTATATACAAGTACGAAAATATGCATATGCGCATATACACTTCTATATAGTCTCTACATGCATATATGCATTTACTATATATTAACCCTCTTTAGAATAAATATATGCATTATATTCAATTTATATAATAAATTGTGAATGGCTTAAAACAATTCTCATAGTACACATATTATATATGTATTTACTACTTATATTGAAGGCTTATAGTTTAGTGATGGTTGTTAACATGTATATAATGCAGGACAAAACTGAAGCAAACTGAGGTGGACTTTGAGTACTTGAAAAGGTGTTGTGAAACCCTAACCGAAGAAAACAGAAGGCTACACAAAGAGCTTCAAGAACTAAGAGCATTAAAGACTACTTCAAATCCATTTTACAGGCAACATCCGGCCACAACGCTCACCATGTGTCCGTCGTGTGAGCGTGTCGCCACCACCTCAGCTGCGATCCCTCCGCCGTCCTCGACCACCTCAACCACCAAGCCAGTGGAACACAACTCTAACATATCAAGATCATTAGTATTGCCTGCAGCTAGTAACTCTCACCACCAGCCTGCAGCTCCCTCATGAATAAGAGAGAGAATGTAGAGAGAGAGAAGCTAATATGAATTTATGTACATACGCTCCAAGCTTTAAATTTTGTGATGTGAATCTTTGTTGATTTAATTTGTGATATAGATGTTAAAAGATACAAAAAGAACACAATATAATGTGGAGGAGGATATGATGATTTTATATAAGGTCTTTTAGGAAAAAAGATTGAATTTTTCTTTCTTATTAATTTATTTTGGTGTAATGTAGAAGTTTGGACAAAGGGACATAAATATCTTATTATTTTAGCTATATATTTGTATTTATTTCTTAACTTTTCTCTTTTTCACATTTTATTCTTAAAATTCTTTTGTGCTAGCTTCTCTCATTCAATCATAGATACCATTTTTCTTTTCCAATTTTATATAATTTATAACGATACGAGCACAAGTAAATTTTAACTAAAATAGAATAAAGAAATTCTTCTCACGTGAGATTTAAATATAGGGAAATAATTAGATTTTATTTGACAATAAAGAACAGTATGAAAATTGAAGTGCATGGATGTTCATATCCATACCTTCTCGTTGGTCTGCCACTGGGAACTTGATGATGGGACTAACGAAAGGTGAGGGTTCGTATCTTTTGAATTTTCATTTAATTTTGTATTATTAAAATTGTTAAAGAAATTATTATGAAATCATAAATTTAAAACTCTCCCTCTTTACAAAAAAAATTAAATAAACTATATATAAAGGCCGTTGCATATTGCACTCGTTTCAAATTAATACTAAAAATATATATACTTATTTTTAAACAATTCAAGAAAACACACACACACACACACACACACACACACATATATATATATATATATATATATATATATATATATATATATATATATATATATATATATATATATATTGTAGTGTGTGGAATTATAGTTATTAGTTATATATTTATATAGAAGCATGTTTTATTGTTTTAAGGCATGCTTGTGTTTGCTTTAAGAAAAGAGGGGCATGGGGGCGACCATTTTATTTGTTTAATGATTTCAACAAGAACACATAGTTGAAATGTGTTTTGTGTGTGAGAGAGGAAGTAGGGACAAGAATGTAATATTTATGAAAAAATGTCTGGTAAAGGTGGTACCCTACGAGGACCACCAATTATGAGGACACTCAAGGAAAGTACAAAGACTTCATTATTTCCAATTTTAACCTTTCTCTGTCACGTTACCTCTCACGAGACTAAACCCTAATACATTCATTATTTTTTGTCCCATATTGACCATGTTAGCATATAATATTTTTATATTATTTTATTTAATTATATATATAATAATTATCACTTTTGTTATACATTATAAGTTGTACAACATGATTTATGAATTGTATTTAACTTTTGTCTTATTTTTTTTAATTTTAACCTTTATTTCAACCAAACACCTTTACCATTTTTTACAATTTAACTCATATATTTTTTACTTTTAACTTTGCTTCCTATACTTATCATATAATAAAATTTTTCGTTTTACTTTTCGCTCTACATTTTACGAGTTAACATGTTGCATTGTGTGTGTGCAGTTCAACGTTTTTACGCTAATTTTTCTTTCCGTTTAACGGTATCATCGCAACACGCTGGTCAAAGATCAACTTAGTTATTGTTTTACATGTTTTACGTTTCGCCTAACGGTGGTGTGTCCTTGGTTTTATGTTTTGCTTGATGGTCGCTAACGGTGGTGTGTTTTTTGTGATACTTATCATGGTTTTACGTCCTTCGCAACGTGGGGGGCTTAATGCTAGTTTAAATCTATTTACAAAGTTCTTAATTTTTCATCAAATACAAAATTATACAAATAAATATTATCATAATAGAATATGTTTTAGGGATCAATATAAAATACATTTATTATATATAAACAACAATATTGGAGCATTGTCACACTCTAATGCTATTAAATATTCTAGGAAATTCTTGCTGAAAATAAACAATAACATTTGCTTGAATTACTTTCCTTTCTAAGCTTAATCTAAGCAACATTTCTTGCGTTTGGTGAATACAATGCTCGTCATGTTATGAAAGCGGCACATTCCTTTTTTGATGAAACAATTCTTTGATAGAACATGATCAACACACCAAGAAGTCCTAAGAATTTATGAATTTGAGATTAAAAAAACTTTAAAAAAATGTGACTAAGAACTCACTCGTCACAACGAGATAGACAAGGTTGAGAGAGAACTTTTAGGATTCAAGGCAGGTATTCCGAGTCAAAAGCAATAAACATGTTGGTTTAATGAGATTGTGACATTGCTTCATCATCTCATCACCAGCGAGAAAAAAAAGATGAAATGCTACACCTAAGGGTTAATAACTAAGGTTTGCACCATTATTAAAGCTAGTGGTGAAGAAGTTTAAGAGGCTGTTTGTTAACTTCTGAATGATTAAGTGCTGAACCAATAAGATGTCTGAACCATTAAGTGCTGAACCATTAAGAGTTTTGAACCATTAAGAGGTCTGAACCATTACGTGCTAGTATATGATTTAACTATTCAAATGCAAATGTCTGACCAATTCAGATAAGAGGTCTTAACCATTCGGCATTAGACCTCTTAACCATTCAACTAGTATAATGCTTAACCATTTAGAGGCAAATATCCAAACCATTCAGACATTTGCTTGCGAAACAAACAATCTGAACCATTAAGTGCTGAACCATTCAGACATCTGAACCATTAAGAGCCTGCCAAACAGCCCATAAGTCATTTGTGGAACTAAATGGAGTGGTTTATGACGATTTGGTTATAGAATAATCGATTGGTGATGAACCCAAAAAGAAGTGGTTTGGTGGTGGAAATAGGAGCTAGATGGACAAACAGGGTGGTTAAGAACAAAAAGAAAATGATGATGAGTGCAGTTTTGGTAATACTTTTATGTTACCAATGTGGAAAGATAAGACATTTCTCTAAAGATTGCCATAGAGCCCTTAACTTACAAATGTGGTGAAGTTAACCAGTATAGAAAGGATGACAAGACGCTAACTGTAGGATATGGTGGTAGTGAGGACACAACTAAGAATAAAGGCAATAACAAGCCTAAAGCCAAAGCAAGGGCTTTTACCATGAAAAGGGAGGAGGCTACCTTGATGTGAGGTTACGTATTTGTACATATATACATTTTATGTTTAGTACAAATGTAATACACTGCTTGAAAATAAAATAAATAAAGAAACTAAAGACACAGAGAATCTTACACATTGTAATATTAGTCCTTTATTGGCTATAACTTAGTTGCCAACGCCTGACCGAGTCGGTGATACATAGGAGGTAAGGTTGACCTAGGTGTTGACACATGAAAACATGACCATGAGGGGGTTTATGAACCATAACCTTGATCCTTACGGTCCATAAGGATGAGGTGGTAAGAAAGAAAACACGAATTGATGTTAGGAACCATTACACATGGATATTACAATCCATTCATGGTTAAGTTAACATAGAGATAACAAGATCAATTTGTAGCCAAAATCATCACTTTTCTTCAAACTCTTTCGATATTAAGCTTCACTTGAGGTGTGTTTTGAGCCGCAAGTCATTTTATAGTCCCTAGCAACTTTAGCTATGCACTAGGTTTGATTTAGTCATTTTGTTTTAGGAACAAGGTTTAGGAGTCATAACTAGGGTATTCAATGGGTAATATAGTCGTAGGTTATTTATAGCATGATCACCTATGCCAAAAATACGACTAGTCATCGAAAGCTAACCTTAATAATGATTATCCATTTTCTAATGCTATTCCTAGTCAAGCATCTAACTAAGTATAACTTGATAAAAGTTCAAAACAGAGATCCAAAGATCTCGTGACCAAGACCAATACAAATAATTCAGTTGAGTTATCATGATTGTTTTTTAAGAACAATATACTTGTCTAATTAAACTAGTAATTAATGAGAATGCTACAATATACATATGTTGGTAGGGATATGTCTAGATTCTCATGTACTTAATAGGATGTGTTGAGGAGCGGGGAGACCACATGACTAGGGTTTGCGACCCAATAGTAAACATATTCCCATACCCATACGAGGACCAATGGGACGTGGTTCATTGCCGATGGTTATAAAAGATCCATGGAAGGCCCAAGGCCTCCAGACAAAATACAACCCATATCAATTCATGAAAAAGTGCCTACTTATAAACTTTATCTAATGAGCTCACCAACATTAGCTGATATTTTTAGTATACTTTGTAGGTAGATAAAGATATGTAAGCTAAAGGTAATTAAGATACTCATCCTTGAAGAGCTTTGGAAGCTCAAGGAATAATAACCATGCTTTGGAAATTAATACTTTAAAATAATACTTCGAAAATGGAATGAATTTGTTAGTTTTTCGCTTCAGCTGATATCAATTGTGTATTTCACCTAATCCAGTGGATGGATTGTTACAACAAGTAGTAGGTTTATAGTTGCTTTCTTTATAATTTATGGAATAGTAAAAGTAGAAAGACAGATCATATCTATAAAGTGAAACTTCCATCGCTAATTCTACTAGGATAACGGGAGAGAAAGATGATTAGTACATAGACCTTGAAGTTCATAAGTTTCTTAGTGGGTTATTAGTTATCACCTTACAAGGTCCAAACGACTTCCTATCATGTAGCAGGGTCCTTTGCTTGTACATGACTACAAACTTGTGGTACTAGTCCTAGATGTAACATATAATTAGCTTTGATTTAGGGTTCACTACATGGTTTAAAAGTCAGGCCAATTCATTAAATCTGTTGGTGTATGGTGCGCCATGCTTGTTCAAGGTTTAAAGCTTGGTTTTCTCCCTTTGCATTTTATTTCTAGGGCAATACTCCTTGATGAAGTCCCATAAGCTCATCCAATCCTACAACATCTTGTTTACATTCTCTCTACCTCGTGTCTAAACATGAGTTTTCCACCATGTTAATGCTTTGTTTTAATAAGAGAACACAACATATAAAACCTTACACTCATCCTTACAATCACTATTTTCTAGCATTGTTTTCATCGTCTCAATATATCATAACACTATGATGGCTCATTACTTCCTATAAAACTCCTTGAGTTTGCAAGACATGAACATCTTGTAGGAACAACCTTTTGTTTTAGATCTATCATTTATTAAGTCTCTATGTATACCATCACTACCCCTACCTCTATTAGGACCTTCACTATTACAATTTCCCTTGCATTGTTAGCATTTCCATTATTAGCATTTGGCCTATCGTTGTCTCCACCATTGGTTTTTCCACCATTTTCATTGTTACTATTTCCACCCTTTTTGTTATCACCATTTATGTTTCTCACTCCCATTTACTTTATGGCCATTTCTATTATTATCCTTTCCATCGTTGTTGTTTCCATCATCGTTAGCATTTGAGGTGACTTCTCCTCTCACAGTGAGAAAACTATTACCAACCTTTGAGATAATAGTAGGCATAGCAACAATGATATGTTGCGCTACAATGTCTGTGATACTTGGGTCATTTATATTGGTAGTAAAGCATCTCCTAGGATACATTTTCTATATAGTGGAATGATTTTGGTACATTACTAAAGAACTAAATTACTTGAATTTTAGTAGTTTATATACACGTTACAATACGAAATTTAAACATAACCCCTAGCTAGACCCAAATGTGATCACTTGGTGTCTAGTACAAAGAAAGAAAATAACTAGTTTAGATACTATGTAATCACTTGATGTCTACTACATAGGTGCTATATAAGTATGACCAGATGTAACTATATCAAAATCATATGATATAAAAAAATATAGACACACAAAGGATCTAAAGGCTAACATACACCCAACACAGCTCTTGATCACTTTCCTGAATATGTGAATCTCATGTAAGGCATCTTCGTACATCTTATTTATCACATGTAGTTCATTTTATATACTCTTAAACTGTACAATATGATACATGATGCGTGAAACCAATCCTATTATTTGACTAAGTAGATACATGAATCTCTCTTCAAGCCATAAATTCAGTCCTCGTGAAATGTATCATCATCATGGAACTCCTATAAAAGGTCATGGTCGATCTTTCTAAGAGAGCTCTGTAACGTTTCGTATTTTCTATGTAATTTATTTTGTTAAATGTAACATTACTCTATTGAAACCTTGTAATCTCAAGACTTGATCATAGTAAAAATATTTTTTATATAATTTTTGTTGATTATATGCTTGTGCGATGCTTAAAGAATTACGAATACGAATTTTAACGCAAAACTGATCAACTTATCGGGACTTATATTTTTTGAAAATTATTTATAAGTTTTCTTTTTATGGTTCATATGTTAAAATACTCAAAACATGCTTAATCATGAGTTTATGATGCAAACTAATAAATAAAATAAGTTAAGGGGTTAAAATTGAAGCTTTGAATTTTCCCTCCACTCATCTCCCCAACTACCTTATTTAACGCCCATTCATCCATAAATACTAACCCAAATCCCTTCCTAATAACTTTCATCACTCTAAACTATCTCTTAAACTCTCTCATTTCATCCACCAACTTCATCTTTTGCAAGCAATCTTCAAGAACAACTTGTGAGTTTTATTTATTTATTTTACTTTCTTTTCTTACTTTTTTCTTGCATTTTCTTTACCACTTGTAACAACCTCCAAGACATATCCACTTAGTCACCAAAGTGAACATGTATGGTAAACCCTCGATTTTGAGGTCCAAGTTGGAAATATTCTACTTGATTCTTTCATACATGTTTTTTGTCTTGTTTTTAAACCTTTTATATACTAAACCAAGTCACCAACAACTTCAATGTTGGAAGGCTGGTGTTGAAGTTATATTTCAGTAGTTTTGAGGCTTTTACAGCCCATTCTTTCATCTTTACAGAATACTAAGTGGTCTACAAATCAAGAAGTGAATGAAACCAAACCGAGCCTTCAACCATTGTTGAAAGGCTTGTTTTATGGTATAAAATGATGATGTTGAACCTTGCTTCTACAACTAATCTATCCACCATACCCCACTTAAACACTTAGTCAATCTAGTTAGTTTACTTTAGCACTTTTATTTATGTACTCATGACCATCCGAATAACCCTTATGTGGAGATCTGGTGCAGTGGTGACAATCATGATATTTATGGATATCCCCATCTCTAATGCATGACTTATATGAATATAAAACATGAGGTTTTTGGATTACCCTATAACTAATGCATGACTTATATTTATATCTACATAATACTTAGTCAAAACCAAACTATAACATCAATCAAACCATGGTTGAATGTTATGTGTTAAGGTAGGCATTACACTAATCTTATGATTCCTTATTTTGGACTTCCAATGAGTGACTAATACTCATAAAGAACACACACAATACATGATGTCCAAATAAGTGTCTAAGTAGTATATAATTTTATGTACTTTCATATTTGTAATTTTCGTATACTTTCCAATTGCTAAAATCTCAAACTTTAAATCCTAAACTTACACACACTACTAGAAAAAATGCCTTTAATGACACGCGATTTATGACATGCGATGTTTTAATGGCGCAAAACTATATGTCATAAAAATACTTTCATTGTTGTTAAAAACTGAATAAATGATGACACACATTTATGCTTGTCATTGTTTTATTGTCATAAACAAAAAAAAAACACGAGCAATGCTTTGCATGTCATCTTGGGGTGTCATCTTATAATTGAAGCTTCCTTAAACCATTAAAGCCGCCCAAATTTCATCATTTCCCTAGATCCCCACAAATTGATCGACCAAGCAGATCCTTCACCCTAGATCCTTCAACGCCCGTGTGACCACCGCCGTGCAACCACCGCCCTTCGCGCGACCTTGTCTCTCGGCCACCGGTCGACCACCACAGTGTGACCTGCACCACCACCGTACGACTGCATCCCTTTGAATAGTAAGTTCTCTATTCTGATCATGTTTGTGATTTTGGGATCCGATTGAAGCCAAGCGTCACAGATTTTACAATTGAAGCTACAAAGATCACTCTTAAAGAACTGGTCTTTTTGAAATGGAAGAAGTAGTGTTTACAAACATTTTAATTTGTATTATGCAATGTTTCTTTGTCTGCTTTTGGATTTGAAAATCGGTCCTCCATCAACCATTATAAGAAAGGAGTTGCACAAATCGGTATTTGTTTATTCTATGGTTATTCCACTTAATCAATAGTAATACTAGGAACAACAATTCTCTTTTATATTATCCATGTTTTTGGTGTTCTTTGTTGTTTGCAGTTGGTATAATTTAATCCTGTTTAATAAGGGGTTGTTCGTCGAAGAAAAAAAAACCTAATGGTTTTGTTGTTACAGAGCAAAGGGTGTAGATTTTCTAAGCTTTTTAGGTATACTCTCAGATGCCGAAAAAGGTATGCAAGAAATCAACTACTATAGCACTTATAATGTTCTTTTATTTTTGCTTTGAGATTTAGTTAGATGTTATGTTGTAACCACTAACCATTGATGGATATAATTTGGTATGATATTAATTAATGCTGTTTCATCAGAGTTAATTCAATGCGTATACTATGGAGCAACAAGGGTGAAGGTTGATCTTGATGTCTCATTGGCATATCTAAATCTTCAAAGCGGTGTAAATGAAAATGGTATTTAGCAATGATGTTTGACTTGCTGAATTCATTCTTTTATTCTATTAGCTGATTATTCTTTGATACAATAAATTAGACCAGTTTTCATCAATCGATTTGGGCTGCATATCATAACTTTATAGCTTCTGGTGTCATCATCAAATCTTCTACCGTTGTACAATATTATTTAAATTTCTTTGAATCAAAGGTATACTCCGTTCCATTCCTTTTAACTTTATTTTTGCATGTATTTGCTGTCTTCACTACTTTAATTCATGTATTTGTCTTTAATTATAATGTTATCTAATTAAGATCTATTTGTGCAAATGTCTTTTTCGATGAATACCAAGTCATCATTTTACATGTTTAATTGAATAGTCATTGTGGTTACTTTTTTTTCTGTAAGATCAGATTATTTTTTTCTTGTAAACTAAATCTTATTTTGATTTCCATGTTATTTTGGTGTAGATGGTTATTGATTCTAAAGTTGAATTAAAAGACCATTTGGATTTTACCCACTTGGTTAGCAATCACCCTTGAAATCAAATCTGGTTTTTTTATGTTATCACCCTAAATCCTATCTTGATCATATTGTTTTCATTACACATTATGTATTTTGTTTTGTGTTTTGTTTTTAAATTCACTTTGTTTCTCATCAGATGAAAAGGAAGATATCTTCAACAGAAGTTTGAGAGATATAATGAAGGTTTACAGGTTAGTTGCAGACTAGGCTATCGCGTTCTTGTTGGTTAGCTATGGTTTCATGACATGTTTACTTGTAGACATAGTCATGACTCTATGCATTAAACTCCCGAGTATCACTATTAGTGGATAACCTATTGTGTATGTTATTTTAAACCTTTGTTATTCGAAAATCACAGGTGTTATAGGGGTAGTGAATGTGGGTACTATATGTTGAGGTTCATGAAAGAGATAGTTGATGAAGGAGTTGAATTACTACTCAATGACAATGTAAGTATAGCATGAATTTTGAGATTTATCTAGACTATTGGGGTGAATGAATAACAATGGTAACTTTGACCCAATTGTATATGACTTTATTTTTTCTAATTTTCAGGTTGGTGGAAGAAAAGATGAATATAGTGATGCGGATATTGATCATGGAATCCGTGAAGAATGGTCATTTTTTATTGCAAACTTTATTTTTCGTTGACATTTTGTATAAAATTTAGAATTGAATGTTTTAAACTAGTATATGTTACATATTTTGTTATATGATATTGTATGGAACATTGTTGGTTGCAATATATGTACTTTATTTTGTATTATGTTATAAAACAGCAATGACATGCACTCAAATAGGTAATAGCACGTTTAAACTAGTATAAAATTTTTTGTTGACATTTTTTATAAAATTTAGAATTGAATGTTTTAAACTAGTATATGTTACTTATTTTGTTATATGATATTGTATGGAACATTTTTTGTTACAATATATGTAGTTTATTTTGTATTATGTTATAAAACAACAATGACAGGCACTCGAATAGGTAATAGCACGTTTAAAATCGTTGCAGGTGAAAATTTCAAAACAATGACATGCATTTATGACACACAAATGCATGTCATTTTTCTTATGACAGAAAATTTCTTAACACACAATGCTTGTCATAAATGTATGACAAGAATGCGTCATAAACAGATGACACACAAATGCGTGTCATCTTCATTTATGACAGGGGCTTTCTTGACACGCTTTTGCGTGTCATCTATACCCTTTTATGACACGCATTGCGTGTCATTAAAGGTATTTTTTCTAGTAGTGACACTTTTGTTTACCTTTTAGGATGACTTTGGTGACTCGATCCTTTAAACTCATTCATCTATCCTTGTGGATTCTAATCACAAAACCGTGAGTCATACTTTATCCCTTTTGTTTTAACACTACTTGGGTTGCAACATGTACCAATTATCAAATACAGTCAGTCATGCATTCAATCAAACTTATTTTTAAAACTTAATTCATACAAACATGCTTACTGGTTATACTATTTGTGAATACATGCTAGAATACATTATCTTGCAAACAATCTAGACCACCCTTTACATGTATAATGCTATAGGACTAGCACATCCGCCCTATTATGATGGGTCTATGTTAAGTTACCAATCTTTACGGTCTTGCTCACTTTTGATGCTAAGATTACACTAATGGACACTTTGGTTTGATTATTGGCATTGCATGCTAGCAATGTACAAACTTTAGTATACTTTACTCATGTTAAATTGAGATTTATTCACTATTATACTATGTATTTAAACTTGTATGCTCACCAACATATTTATATGTTGACCAATATTTTATACATGTTGCAGGAAATACATGAATCTTTATAAAGAAATAAAATTAGGTGGACTTAGAAACACACCAAATCTATCATTTTGTTATGTTTGTTTTGCACTTGAATTTCTCAAAATTATTGTATGTTTATTTGATGCATTGTAATGTAATGATGATTAATGGAAATGAAATTTAATCTTAATTTATTATCACTTTAGTACTATGATGTCTTTAAACAATCTATCACTTCTCGCGCCCCAATATTTCCGCCATCAGTTGGGGTGTGACAAGCTCGTCCAAAAACTAGTTGCATGTCTGGATCTTCTGACCATCGGTGCCTCAACCATAGGTGCGGGTGCGACCACTCTCGATGGTGGAGTAACCACAAGTATAGGTAGTGCAACTTGAGTCGGGGAGCTATGACCATCACCCAAGTGTGCTACGGGTTCCTCATGCTAGTGCCATCATTCTATCGGGCAAAGGGTTATTGTGAATCCAAGGATCGAAACAGGAATTATCAAGTTAGATTGCACGAATAGTGATCACGGAATTATAATTACTAGTTGTTTAAATGATTGATGATGAAATAACAATTGTAATATGAATCAATGAAGATGTTGGATCAAGTAAGGCTGGTGCAAACAAAACAAACACTTAAACAATTTTGTTGCAACTGATGAAGAACTTCCGAAGGCAAATACTAAGCTTCCGAATGTCAAGTCTGAAAAAGCTTCCAAAGAGAAACTCCAAATTCCCAAGACAGCAAAGTCCTCATTCTTTCGAGGTTAAACACTTAGAAGAATTCAAGACAATGACTTTCGAAGAATGAAGGTCTGAAGAACGACTTTAGCTTTGGAAGAAGTAGCCTCTTCAGAAGTATAAGTGGCTTCGGAAGAACTTGTTCTTCCGAAGCCAATTAACCTTCGGAAGAACCTATTATGAACCAGTGGACATAAGTATGGCCCCTCTAACACTCCACTGCAATCTCTGAGATACTGCATGGTGCTTTTTCTACGCCCATGTAGTTGACCATACTTTATTCCACTGTTCATTTCTTACCAGTTAGTACAGTTACTAACTTTAGTTAGTGACAAAAGGTAAGTCATGGACATGTCATGACTACCAAATCTTAGATAGTATTCTATCTAAGATACCTTACTTCTAGTAATGTAGTATTTGTCTAGTTGTAAGTTCCAGCTGGTATCAAAGTATATCTGGCTGTAGATAGTAGTATATATAGTTTCTCATTGTAACTCATATAATATGCTTGTAAGAGTCTTGTAACACTTTGAGTTGAGAAGTAATATATACAAGTATATTGAAAAACCATTCTCTTGTGTTTTGTGTATTTCTACTTAGTATATTATTATCAACTCTTAGAGGATTCTGCATCATCATCTATTCGAGTGAGACTTAGTGAGTTTGAGAGAACATAATTGTGTTGAGTGAACAAACTCGATCCTGTAATTGGTATCAAAGATTCTTAGGCTCTTGATTGTGAGATCTCACCATCCATATCAACCTTTTTATCACTCATATACTCACTTTACTCAAAATGGCCCTCAATAAAAAATCTGAATGTGAGATGGGGAAGATGACCAAAGCACCTATCATCAGCCCTAAAAACTTTAGATCATGGAGCAGACGCATTGAAGGCTTCATCAGATACCAAGACAAGAAAATGTGAAAGTCTATCACCAATGGCCCTTACACGCCAAAGGTTTCAGTACCAGGTGGAAATGATGCTATGATAGAGAAGGCGGTGGAAGATTATTCTGATGAAGACCACAAACGGCTGGACATTGATAGCAAAGCTATGACTGTTCTAATGACTGCTATACCCAACTCCATCATGGTAGGTTTTGAGCATTGTACGTCAGCCAAAGACTTGTTTGATGCCTTGACCCAAATGTAGTCCAGCTCAAATGACTCCAAGAAAGATTCACTAAAGCAACAATTTGAGAATTTCACTTATATTACTGGAGAGACCCTTAGCCAGCAATACTTCAGGTATATGGATCTTATTTCCTCCCTTCAGTCCGTAGGAATAACTCTTGAATTGAGAGATCTCTCAAGAAAATTCATGAGTGCACTCCCAAATGAGTGGACGTTTTACTATGTCTCTTTCAAGAGGACAGAAAACCTGAACTCTCTCACTATGACTGAACGATATGACATCCTTGATGGATACCGTGTAGAGATGGAGAATAAAAGAGGCCACTTGGTGAGCAGATCCTCAAGCCTTCCTACTAGCAATGCTTTAATGGTTACTGAAGGCTCAAGAACCCCTCAACGTCAATAGTACCTGACTTACTCTCAGCAGCCATCTTGTTTTTCTGGGCCATACATCACATTCCCCGAGGCTCCAAGGTCTCAACAAGCTTAGCCAAGTCCCTTCCAGGACATCTGTGTTTTTATCTTAGGAAATAGAAATTCTAGTGACTTTCAATTTTTCTTTGATGATTTAAAATGTTTTAGCCCAGATGATGTGGAATACATGGATATAGTCCAACAAATGGCTCTGTTAACTTACAGGGTGAAGAAGTTCTTCAAGAGAACTCGAAGGCAATTTCCCCAAAACCCAACTAACAGCAAGTTTGGGTTTGATAAAGCAAAGACCAAATGTTACAACTGTAACCAGCTAGGACATTTTGCCAGGGAATGCAAGGCTCCCAAATCAAATCCGGGAACCAATCAAGCCTCCACACATCCCACTACACCTAAAGCTCCGGGAAGTCAACTGAACAACATACATGTGCTGTAGCTTAAGAAGTTGATTGGAGCTTCATGGTACAGGATGTGACCCCTGCTCAAGCATTGTTGGCTGGAACTGATGACAATAAGGTATTTGAACACATCTGTACTCCAGCTTGCATTGCTAAAGTTAAATTGTATCAGGACTACAATATGGAAATTAAATCTGATATTGAGTCTTTGAATATCCTAAAATCTGATTTTAAAAGGGCTGAATCTAACTATCAAAAGAAAATTGAAGAGTTAGAGAAAACTGTGTTCTCCTTAAAACATGAACATAAAAATTAAAGGACTCAAATCAAAGATTTAATCTCTAAATTGACTAAGGCTCAAGCCCAGCTAGTAATAGCAGTGGCTCAAGCAAGTAAGCATGCTATTTCTGAGCAAAACTTCCAAGCCATTCTTGCATCATCCTGTCACTCAAAGATTTTTTATCAAAACAAATATGATGATCAATCGCTAACCACCAAAGCCAAAATAAACAGGGCTAAGGCAGCCAAAAAAACTACCAAGAAAGTGGCCGAATCCAAGCTTAAGATAGACCCAAAACAAAAGAGTGTGTTCATTTTAGCTGGATTCTAGGTGGTTGGAAACTCCAATCCTGGAAAGGAGTGTAGTACCAATACTCTTGTCCTGCTGAAGGATTAGAAGTTAAAGGGAAAGACTGCTGATGAAGACAAGAAGAGCAAAAAACAACAGTCCTCAAATTCCCAAAAGATTAACATTGCATGCATAATGTGTGGTCTGCAAAACCATATGGCTAAAGATTGTTACTAATATTCTGCAAGCACACATATACAAATAATGTTAAAAAGAAAGGAGTCAAGGAGGGTTTCATATTTGGACCTTATCACATGGTTCAAGTGATGAGAAAAGGAAAGCTCGTTTCCGAAGCAAAGTTGCTTTCGGAAGAAACTAATTCTTCCGAAGGGAAAATAGCTTTGGAAGTTAAGCCAAAGAAGATTTAAAAGAACAAGAAAGTTATTTTGAAACCTTTCGAGAAGAAGACTTCTTCGGAAGAAAAGGTGGTGAAGGCTTCTTCCAAGAAGAGAGAAGCTTCGGAAGAATGCCATGCTGCTCAAGCTTCAACAAGCTCATCTACACTGATCAGCCAAGGGATGGAATGGAAGATCAAAAAAGATGCTGCAGCCCAAACCACTTCTTCACAAACATCTATTGAGCCCTCTCCCATATCTTTTGGTTCAATTATGTCATCCTCATTGGTAGAACCCAAGACCAGTAAGGCTTAGGTTTCTAATTATAACTAACTTTTCACCTTATGTGCAGGGACATCCACATCACAAGAATAACAATGTGTGGATTGTAGACAGTGGATGCTCCATGCATATGACTGGAAACAGATCTCTTCTTCAACAATTTCAATATTTTGATGGAGGTACTATTCAATTCGGAGGTGAGACCGGAGGATACATTTCAGGTAGAGGAAGTGTATCCAATGGCAAATTAACAGTCGACAAAGTAAACTTTATCAATCAACTTGAACACAACCTTTTAAGTGTTTCTTAATTCTGTGATCAAAAGCACCAAATGCTTTTCACAGAACATGAATGCATTATCCTCAAACCTGAGATGACAATTCCTCAGGAATTTATGCTTCTTAGAACTCCCAGCAAAGGGGATATGTACAAGCTGGATATGAACAATGCTTCCCCATTGGGTGAAGAATCATGCTTTCTTTCCAAAGCTGATGGTGATGAGTCAACTCTATGGCATAAACGTATGTGTCATGTAAATTTTAAAACCATGAATAAGTTGGTTAAAAATAAATTGGTACATGGAGTGCCTAAAAAGGAATTTTTATGTAGAGACAACTGTGTTTCATGTCTGAAAGGAAAGCAGCATAGAGCATCTCACAAATCCAAAGAGGTTAACTCTATCACCACACCATTACACTTATTGCACATGGATCTATTTGGTCCCACAAACATAATGAGCATTGGAAGGATATCATACTACCTTGTGATTGTTGATGATTTTACTAGATGTACATAGGTATTTTTTTAAGAACTAAAGATGAAACTGCTAAAACTTTAAAAATTTTTATTGTTAAAATAGAGAATCAAATTAATCAAAGGTTAAGATAATTAGAACTGATCAAGGGAATGAGTTTAAAAATCAAGTTCTTGACTCATTTTGTAACTCAAAAGGGATTGTGAGACAATATAGTGCTCCTAGAACTCCTCAACAAAATGGTGTTGCTGAGAGGAGAAATAGGACACTTATTGAGGCTGCTCGAACAATGTTAGCTTACTCAAAGTTGCCTCTAACATTCTGGACAGAGGTGGTCAGCACTGCATGCTATGTGCAGAACAGAGTTCTTGTAGTTAAGCCACATGGAAAAACCCCTTATGAGTTATGGAACAAAAGGCCACCGTTCATTGGTTTTCTTAGGTCCTTTAGCAGTAGGTGTACCATACTTAACACAAAGGACAATTTGGAAAAATTTGCTAAAAAGTTGGATGATGCTATCTTTGTTGGATATTTCTCTACATCTATTGCCTATAGAGTGTATAACATTAAAAATCAACAATTTGAGGAATCATCCAACATTGTTGTTAATGAGCACACTCCTTGTGTTAGGGGGAATGGTTCTGATCATATTTTTGATTTAGAATTGTTTCCAAACTATTCGAAACCCTCTTGTGAGAATGTTTCAGCTGGAACATGTACTCAAAGTGGTTCTGATTATGACCAACTGTTTGAGTTACCCAAAATTGTTGAAAATCAAGCTCCTACTATTGACAGATCTGATAGCATACCTATCTAAGGAACTAGTGGAGTTACCACAGTTTGAGTTACCCAGGCCTCTTCCAAGTTCTCAACAAAGTGAGCCTCAAAACTCATCCAGTGACAACACACAACACCAAGGTAATGGAAGTAGTATTGCATGATCGGGTTTTGTCACTTAACACTTGGATTTCTCTCAAACTCACTTATATTACACTAATATCAGATGAAGTAGAATATTTTCTAAGAGTTGATAATAATATAATAAGTAGCAAAGAACACAAGGAAATAATTTTCAAGGCACTTGTATATATTACTTCTCAACTCAAAGTATTACAAGACTCTTACAAGCATGAAACATGAGTTACAATGAGAAACTATATATACTAGATCCTACAGCCGGATATACTTTGATACCAGCTGGAAACCTAAGACTAAAGCATATACTACAATGCTAAATTTAAGGTATCTTAGATAAAGTATTATCTAAGATATTGTAGTCATGACATGTCCATGACTTACCTTTCGTCACAAACTAAAGTTGGCAACTGTACTAACTGATAAAGGTAACCAGTGGAATAAAGTATGGTCAACTACATGGCTGTTGAGAAAACGCCATGTAGTATCTCAGAGGTCTACAACGGAGTGTCAAGGAGACCATACTTATGTCCACTGAATAATAGTAGTGTCTTCCGAAGGTAAGTTGGCTTCGGAAGAACAAGTTCTTCCAAAGCCACTTATACTTCGGAAGAGGCTTCTATACTTCCAAGGCTTGAGGATTTCTTTCATACTTCAGAAGTTGACTTCTGATCTTTCACTCTAAATCTTGATCTTCGAAAGTGAATACTTTCTCTTCGGAAGTTGGATTTTTCCTTCGGAAGTTGATCTTACACTTTGTCTTCGGAAGAGCTCCTTTTCCTTTGGAAGTTCCACACTTAGCTTCAGAAGTCCTTTATTAGTTGCACCAAAATAGTCTAAGTGATTTGATTTTGGTTGCACTAGCCTTTCTAGATCCAACAAACTCCCCTTAGGCTGATGCTACTAAAACCTCACTTGTTTCTGCTTCTCAAAGCTTTCAACACCAGGGACAGAAGATATTTGTCTATTTCCTTGTTCTTCCCTGAAGTGGTGATGAGAAGCTTGTACAAGTCATTAGTGGATAGGAGATCCAGCCTATCACTCTGAATGACATGTACCCTTTGTTGTGCCCCCTTGAAAAGAGTTAGTTGACGGGAGTTATAGTCATACTGCCATCTAACTATGGATTCAAGTTCAGGACCCTCAACCATTTGTAAAAAGGCTTTGCCTTTGGTTGTTGATCCCTACCTTTTCTCCTCCTCTCTCAGTTTCAACTCTTCTTCAATCTTGGTCCTAGCAGTTAGCTCGGCCATATGAAGACTGCCCAGGTGATTTCTGATGTGAGCAGCTACTTCAGAGTTGGAGGGGTTGGAGAATGGCTTCTCTGCTAACTCAACAATATCAAATCTGCTTAAGTGTAGCAGAGATGAGGCATTTAGCCTGTTGAGTTCTCCACTCTCTCTCTCAACAACAAAGTTGTGAGAAGAGTCTTCGACCCTCCACTAGATAATCTTTTTCCTAGGCACAAGGGGTTGTCTTGGCACCCTATCACCTTTCTTGGTATCCAGCAGAGTCACCAGCCTTCTCCTTAGCTTCTTTTCTTCCTCATTCAAAGTATATGAATTGAGGCCAAAGAGATTTGCAGCTTGGTCCAATCTTCCTCTGGGCAGATCATGAAATTGATCTCTAGTGAGTGAACATGAGGATCCATCAACATAAGTCAATTTGACAGAATCCTCCTCACAGGAGATGTCGCTCAGAGTTGTACAGTTGATGAGCTTTATCTTGATTACCTTGAACTCCTCTAAGGGGAGATGTTTAGAAGGCTGAGGGGATGGTTTGAGAGGTTGTTGGGTAGGTTGTGGTGTTTGGGTTCTGGCTAGTGTTTTGGGTTGGAGGATAGGTAGTTTAGGTGGTTGAGGTGAGAAGGTTGGTAAGGGTGATGGTGTAGGTTCAGGGGTGTATGGTTCAGTGGTTGGTTCAGTTTTGATGGGGAATGGAAAAGGAATTGGTTTAGGTTGTGGTTGGGTTTGAGGTTGGGGTTGAGTAGTTGATTTGAAGATCATCCCTTGTCCCCTTCTGTACATCTCCTTCCTCTTCCCTGAGCGAATGTCAGCCTTTATGTCACTGACATGTCGCTAGAGGGTCTTTTCAAACATAAGACCAACTTGCCTGCCAGAGAAGCCCTGAGCCCGGAGATAGTTTTTCATCCAGGCCTTTTCACCTATCTTCTTGGCAGCAGCTAGTCCTGCTTCTTCTTCCTTCTTCCTCTTCAACATCAGCTTTTCCTTGGCAGCTTTCTTTCTTTCTTTCTCCATTTGATCTTGTTCTTTGTTGAAGAGCCATAAGATCGTATCATTGTTGTGTGGAGATAGTTCTTCTAGAGAGAAACCCCTGGAGGTTATGAAAGTTATCCTTTCCCTCCTGAGCTGCTGATCAACTTCTATTTATTTCCTCTCCCTTTCTTCCTCTAAGGCCAACCTTGCTGCTTCTTCTTTTTGATGTTTTTGCAGCAAAGTTGCCTTTTCCAACTCAACTGACTTCTCTAGTGGTATTAGGAGTACATCTTCACTCACAACTCCTAGATTGACAAGTCTGTCTTTGATTTCCACCCTTTTTTATTGTTGACAGCCTCCTGGTTGGCTGCAGCTGCTTTGCTACTGGCAGCTAGCAGTTTTCCAGTTCGAAGTCTACCTTTTCTTTTGAGTTTTTCTAACCTTTCTTCCTCCAGAAGCTCTTCCTTAGTCATCTTCCTTTTTCCTTTGATGTCTTCGGAAGTGATAGACTTTGGGGGTTCTTGGATGGAAGGTTCAGGTTGAGTGGTGGAAATAGAAGCTGGGTTAATGCTGATGTTTGAGCTAGGGGTTGGGTGAGAAAATCCTCCTTATTAACCTCAGATGCAAGTTCTAAGATTTCATCTGTGACTATTAGATCATCGGATAAAGAGAATAGTCCTTCCTCAGCTGCAATCTCAGCTTCGGAAGATTGAAATTGTTCTTCCGAGGCTTTGACTTGTGCTTCGGAAGTCTGTGAGAATGCACTATCTATCCCAACTGTCTCAGTTGCTGGGCCATCAGTCCTTGTTTCCCCTTCGAAATTAATCTCAGGTTCCACTTGGACCTTAGGTTGACCAACTTCCTCAATAGTGGTAGAAGATGCATTTGCCTCTGAAGCTCTTGAGCTCCGAAGTAAATCACAGGCAAGTCAGGACTTGGCTGTTCAATGAGAGATTCCAACAGGAACTTGTTGAAGAACCTGTTGAGATCTTGAAGCATCCTTTGATCCACTTGAATTACAACTGGAGGAGGCTCTGGAAAAACTGAAGCTTGTTGCATAGGGTATCTTGAACTTAAGGAAGTGAGAGCTTGACTATGTGGTTCCTCTTGTCTTTGGCTTTGTCCCTGAAAACTCTCCCCCTTTTTGGTAGCATCATCTTGAGAGCTTGATGAGCTGGAGGAACAGGTCAATGAGACCTGAATTGGTACATGCCTAACAGACCTCTCAATCTGTTTCTCAGCTAGTTTGGCCTTGAGATTTTCAATCTCAAGTTGCTGAGTGGCAGACCTATCCTCTAAATTCCTAACCTTAGATTCAAGATTTGAGACTTTAGAAAGTAGGTCTTCAATGGTGAGTTGCAGTCTTCCCTCATCTTCTTTTGAAGAATCACGGGGAGATGAGGTAACATAACTAGTATGTTCATCCTCACCACCAGATGTGGTTTCTTGGCGCTCTGGTTTCCCTTGCTCAACGATGTCTCTTTCACAGTCATCAAAGGGCATGGTTGCCGTAGATTCAGTCTCAGTAATGTTACGATTGTCATGAGGGTTTATTGAGGCTCCTTAAGTAGTGGCAGCTGAATCTACATGAGTCCCCTCCACATTAGTGGGACTCGCCTCAGTAAAGGCTTGCTGATGGGGGATAGAGATAAGAGATCTCTCTGGGCTCTGTTGATCCTTGAGAGGGTGTTGTGGATCAACTTCACTGCCCTGAAGAGACATAATCTCTTCATCAGCTCCTACTAGTAAGTTAGTAAAGGATATAGAAGTGAAGCCTAATGACCCGAGACTTTGATCAATGTCTAAAGGCATTGAGCCTATGGTGGGGCTGTCCCTTTTTGGCTGCTCAAGGGAGTATAAAAACTCTCCCTAAGGGTTTTCAGCTTGGTTTTCGGGCTCATGGGTCTGAGACTGAGGAGACTCAAAACCCATATTAAGGTCAATTGTGAAGGATGGTTGGACCTCAGGCTGAGTGGGAGCCCATTGTTCCACTCTAGCCTTTTTGGATAGAACAGGAGGAGCTTGTTCAATCAGAGAAGATTGAACAAGGGTTCGTTTGGGGCGTCTTTGATAATGATAGTGATGGGGTGAGAAGGTAGATTTGGCAATGTGGGGGTAGTTGCTGGTGTGGGTTCATCATCTGTGGGGTTAATAGGGATTTCACCAGGAGCCATTGGCTCAGTCATACCTGGAAGAAGTGCTGTATATCTTCCGGTGAAGTTGGTGGACACTCTCTTCAAATTCTTGAAGATGGTCGGCCTTATTTGAGGAACAATCAGAGTAGCTGCACAGACAAGCTTACTCTGGTCCAGCTCACAATTGATTATATGCTAAAGAAACCTGGGATACATGAAGAATGTGTCCCGTTGATAATTTCCCACAAGATTGGTCAACACAAATCTTGAGTAGTTAAAGCGGAGGCTTCTCACCAAACCATGAACTAGGCACCCTAGTTCATATGGGATTTGATCCCATCCCCCAGATTTGTTGGACAAGCAATGAAGAACAACATGCAGCAGGAACTTCAAGTTGTAAGAGAAGTTAAACTTGTATATGATTGACCTGCTGACATCTCCACCATATCCTATTTGGATATAGGTGTTTTCCAAATCTGTTTTGGGGAACTCTGTAGGAGCACCCTCATCATGAAGCTCGAGATGCTCCCTGATGAGTTGTTCAGAAATGACCAACTCCTGGGCACAGATGCTCGATCTTATGACACGAACCCCATTTAGGGTTTCAATCTGACCATTGGCCCAAAATCAGCCATGTGATTTGAGTAAACTATGGGGTTAACAGTCAGAGCAGTGTAATAAGAGGATTGGGTTAGAAAGGAGATGATATCTGAGAAGTCAGAATCCCTTGAAGAATCAAGAAGTGCTACTTGGTTGTGCTGAGGGTTAAGTGCCATTTGAGAAAGTTGCAGGAAGATAGTTCGGAATTAGGTAAATTGGGGATGAAGGAAGCTTTTAGGGCAGTAAATTTGGTAAAAAGATGAAAGTGATTAGCCGGAGTTATTTAAATGGGCGAAATGGCGGTTTAAGGGGTTTGGATAAGATGATGGGACGTTTCAGTGGAGGATGTGACAGGGGCGGTAAGGTTTAGTCCATTTAAATAATCCGACATCATTAACAAAATCTTTACTTTTTACAGAGTGCGGCCCAAAATATTTCCGTTACACAGTAAAGTCTTTCTTCCGAGTATAAAGCATAATGTTCTTCCTAAGGAAAATTTACTTCCGAAGATAAAGATTTTACTTCCGAGAGTAAATGTTGCTTTCCAAACTAAGAGTGTTATAAGCTTCGGAAGTAGATCTGATATGAGATCAATCGCTTCTTCCGAGACTAAACAACTCTTCCGAGAAAAAATTATCCTGGGAGAAATTTGCTTTGGAAGATATGTAAAATATCTTCCGAGGGTTAATTCCTCTTCGGAAGAATTTATACTTAGAGAAAATTTTAGAGAAGGACTTTTTGCAACAGGGCTTAGATTGTTTTGACACAAGACTTTATACATTAAAAGGTTTTCAAATGAGATAGACTAATCAAGGTTTATCATCCCAATAGCTGTAATAAGATATTTGAATCTTTGTTCATCAAAGGCTTTGGTGAACAAGTCAGCATATTGTTCATTTGAGTCAACTTTGATTAGCTTGATTAGTTTTTTCCCATGAATATCTCTAATGAAATAGTACCTGATATCAATGTGCTTAGTCTTGGAGTGCTTCACTGGATTTTCAGTAATGGAGATAGCACTGTTGTTGTCAATGTGGATAGGAGTGCTCATGAAGTTGAATCCGTAGTCTATCATCTGGTTCTGAATCCACAGCAGCTGAGCACAGCAACTAGCAACAGCAATGTATTCAGCTTCAGCAGTTGATGTAGAGACACAGGATTGCTTCTTGCATTGCCATAAGATGATCCTTCCACCAAGAAATTAACATCCACCGGATGTTGATTTCTTGTTGATATTGCAGCCACCATAATCACTGTTAGAGTAACCATAGAGATTGAAATCACTATTCCTTGGATACCATAGACCTAATTTAGGTGTTCCTTTGAGGTATCTGAGGATTCTCTTGGCAGCAACTAGGTGAGACACCTTTGGAGCAGCCTGATATCTTGCACAAATACAAGTTGCAAACATGATATCAGGTCTACTTGCTGTGAGATACATCAGAGAACCAATAATTGCTCTATACTGATGTTGATCAGTATCCTCCCCCTCAGAGTCAGGGCAAAGATTATGGTTTCAGGGTATCGGTGTTTTGGTTTCCTTACAATCTTTCATGTCAAATCTTTCTAAGATGTCATTGACATACTTAGATTGACTGATGAAAAACCCTTCCTTCATTTGCTTCACCTGAATTCCAAGGAAAAAGTCCATTTTTCCAATGGAACTCATCTCAAACTTCTTCTTCATGATGCTCTCAAAGTCTTTACACATTTGGTCATTTGAGGAACCAAATATGATGTCATCAACATACACTTGAACGGGCAAGATGTCTTTCCCAGACTTCCTTATGAAAAGAGTCTTATCAATGGTACCTCTAGTGTAACCATTCTTCAGGAGAAACTGAGACAAAGTCTCATACCACAACCTAGGTGCTTGGTGCAGCCCATATAAAGCTTTATCCAATTTGCACACATAGTTGGGATGCTGTGGGTCTTTAAATTCTGGAGGTTGGCATACATAGACTTCCCTATCTATATCCCCATATAGAAAGGCACACTTGACATCAAGCTGGTAGACGGTGAAATTCTTGGATGCAGCATAAGCAAGGAAGATCCTAACTGCGTCAAGTCTTGCAACAGGTGCATAGACATCAGTATAATCGATTCCTTCCTCTTGAGTGTATCCTTGAACCACCAGTCTTGTTTTTTTCTTGATGATCAAGCCTCTATCATCTCTCTTATTTCTGAAAACCTATTTAGTGCCTATAGGTACTTGACCAGATGGTAGAGGACATAGGTTCCAAACTTTTTGTCGTTTGAATTGAAGCAACTCCTCTTGCATTGATTCATCCCAGCTACTATCTTTCAAGGCATCTTCCACCTTCTTGGGTTCCATCTGAGATAAGAAGCATGAGTACAAGCAGACATTCCCATTATGAGCTTGTTCTCTTGTTCTCACACCTTCAGAGACTTCCACTATGATGTTCTCAAATGGATGAGTGTTATGAATCCTAAGTCTAGGAATTACCTCCAGTTGCAAAGATAGATCCAGATTGGACATATTTTGCTCAGGAGCTTGAACACTTGGTCCAGCTGCTGTTTCAAACTCATTCAATGAGGACTGATTGAATGAATAAGAAACATCATCATCATTTGTTTGCTGTTAAGCAGCATTAACAGTTGCCTATTCCTTCAAGATGTTGCTTCCATCAGTTTGGTGTTGTGCAGTGTTACTTGATGAAGTTTGAGGGTCAACAGGTGAACCGCTGGTTGAAGCTCCACTATTCCTTGAGATAGTTATACTATCAGATCTGCTAATAGTATGGAGCTTGATTTGTTGCAGCTCTTGGAGAACTGGGAATAGATCTGGGTAGCTCAAACAGTTGGTCATCATCAGAATCACTTTGAGCACCTGTCTAGCTGAAACATTCTCACAAGATGGTTTAGAATAGTTTGGAAACAATTCTAAATTGAAGATATGATCAAGGCCATTCCCCCTAAAACAAGGAGTGTGCTCATTAACTACAATGTTGAAAGATTCCTCAAATTGTTGATTTTTAATGTTATTAACTCTATAAGCTTTAGAGTTAGAGGAATATCCAACAAAGATAGCATCATCCGACTTTTCAGCAAATTTTACCAAATTGTCTTTTATGTTAAGTATGGTACACCTGCTGCCAAAAGACCTTAGAAAGCCAATGAACGGTGGCCTCTTGTTCCATAGCTCATAAGGGGTTTTTCCATGTGGCTTAACTACAAGAACTTTGTTCTACACATAGCACGCAGTGTTGACTGCCTCTGCCCAGAATGTTAGAGGAAGCTTTGAATCAGCTAATATAGTCCGAGCAGACTCAATAAGTGTCCTGATCCTCCTCTCAGCAACACCATTTTGTTGAGGAGTTCAAGGAGCACTATATTGTCTGGCAATCCCTTTTGAGTTACAGAATGAGTCAAGAACGTGGTTCTTAAACTCAGTCCCTTGATCACTTCTAATTATTTTAACTTTGTGATCAATTTGATTTTCTATTTTAAGAATAAAAGATTTTAAAGTTTCAGCAGTTTCATCTTTGGTTCTTAAAAAGAATACCCATGTAAATCTAGTAAAATCATCAACAATCACAATGCAATATGATTTCCTTCCAATGCTCATTATACTTGTGGGACCAAATAGATCCATGTGCAATAAGTGTAATGGAGTGGTGATGGAGTTAACAACTTTGGATTTATGAGATGCCTTGTGTTGCTTCCCTTTCAGGCATGCAACACAGTTATCTTTGCAGAAAAATTCTTTTTTAGGCAAACCATGTACCAAGTTATTTTTAGCCAATTTGTTCATTGTCTTAAAATTTACATGACACATTCGTTTATGCCATAGTGTTGACTCATCACCATCAGCTTTGAAAAGAAAGCATGATACTTCACCCATTGGGGAAGCATTGTTCATATCCAGCTTGTACATATCCCCTTTCCTGGGAGATCTAAGAAGCACCAATTCCTGAGGAATTGTCATCCCAGGTTTGAGGATAATGCACTCATGTTCTGTGAAGAGCATTTGATGCTTTTGATCACAGAACTGAGAAACACTTAACAGGTTGTGTTCAAGCTGTTTGACAAAGTGAACTTTGTCAACTTTTAATTTTCCATTGGATATACTTCCTCTGCCAGAAATATATCCTCCGGCCTCCCCTCCAAACTGGACAGGACCTCCATCATAATGTTGAAATTGTTAAAGGAGAGATCTGTTCCTGTCATGTGCCTGGAGCATCCACTATCCACAATCCAAACATTGTTATTCTTGTCATATGGATGTCCCTACACATAAGATGAGATGATTAGTTTTGATTGGAAACCCAAGCGTTGTTGATCTTGGGTTCTTCCAATGATAGTGACATAATTGAACCAAAATTTATGCATGGGGGTTCAATGGATGTCTTTGAAGAAGAGGTTTGGGACCCATTACATCCCTTGATTGATCATGGAGGATGAGCTTGTTGAAGCTTTTGCAACACGGCATTCTTCCGAAGTTTCTTTCTTTTCGGAAGAAGCCTTCACCACCTTTTCTTTCGAAGTAGTCTTCTTCTGGGATGGTTTCAAGGGGACTCTTTTATTCTTTTGAGTCTTGACGGCTTTAGCTTCCGAAGCCATTTTCCCTTCGGAAGAAGGACCTTCTTCCGAAAGCAACCTTGCTTCGGAAACAAGCTTTCCCTATTTCATCACATGAACCATTTGATATGGTCCAAATGAGAAACCTTTCCTGACTCCTTTCTTTTTAACATTATTTTCATAATGTGTGCTAGCAGGATTGTAGTAACAATCTTTGGCCATGTGGTTTTGCAGACCACACATTATGCATGCAATGTTAATCTTTTGGGAACTTGGGGATTGCTGTTTCTTGTTCTTTTTCTCTTCATCAGCAACCTTTCCCTTCAACTTCTGATCCTTTGGTAGGACAAAAGTGCTGGTACTACACTCCTTTCCTGAATCAGAGTTTCTTACCACCTGGAATCCAACTGAGATGAATACACCCTTTTGTTTTGGGTCTATCTTCAGCTTAGACTCAGCCACTTTCTTGGCAGTTTTTCTGGCTGCCTTAGCTCTGCTTCTTCTGGCTTTGGTGGTTAGGGGTTGATCATCACTGGTAGGAGTGGGTAAAATTACCTGGTTCTTCCCTGTGATGGTCTCCATAGTTGCATCACTCTTTGACTCATGAGAAGGTGGGTCGACAGATGGACCTATTGCTCTTCAGTACCACACCTTGGTTGTCTTATAGACTCATAAGAGTGTGGTGGAGCAATTTCATTGGTTCCCAACCCACCTTTGTTTTGGTAACAAAGTTTTGAGTGAAAGGATGTTGCAAGAATGGCTTGGAAGTTTTGCTCAGAAAAAGCATACTTCCTAGCTTGAGCCTCAGCTGTGACAAGCTGGGCTTGAGCCTTAGACAATTTGGATATTAAATCCTTTATTTGAGTCTTATAGTTTGTGTGTTCATGTTTTAATAAGGACACAGTTTTCTCCAACTCCTCAATTTTTCTTTGATAGTCAGATTCAACCCTTTTAAAATCAGATTTTAAAACATTTAAAGACTCAATATCGGATTTAATCTCCATATTATAGTCCTGATACAATTTAACCTTAGCAATACAGGCAGGAGTACAGAGATGTTCATATACCTAATTGTCATCTGTTCAGGCCATGAGTGCTTGAGCAGGAGTCACATCCTGTACCATGAAACTCCAGTCAACTTCTTAAGCCATTGCAGTTGTCTCTATTGACTTTCTAGTGGGCTTTCGTGTAGAGGGATGTGTGGAGGCCTGTGGAGTTCCCGGATTAGACTTTGGAGCCTTGCATTCCCTTGCAAAATGACCAAGTTGGTTACAGTTGTAACATTTGGCCTTGGTTTTGTCAAACCCAAATTTGTTGTTGATTGAGTTCTGGGGAAATTGCCTTCCAGTTCTCTTGAAGAACTTCTTTGCTCTATAGGTTAAGAGAGCCATTTGTTGGACTATGTCCACGTATTCCACGTCATCTGGGCTGAAGCACTCTAGATCATTAAAGCAATATTGATAATCACTAGAGTGTCCACTTCCTGAGACAAAAGCACAGCTGTCCTAAAAGGAACTTTGCTAAGCTTGTTGAGATCTTGGAATCTCAGGAAATATGATGTATGGCCCAGAAGAACAGGATGGCTGCTGGGTGTAAGTCATGTACTGTTGAGGTTAGGAGGGTCCTGAGCCTTTAGCAACCATTAAAGCGTTGCTAGCAGGAAGACTCAAGGGTCTGCTTGTCTGATAACCTCTTTTATTCTCCATTTCCAAACGGTATCCATCAAGGATGCCATAGAGTTCGGTCATGGTGAGTGTGTTCAGATTTTCTGTTCTCTTGATAGAGACACAGTAGAACGTCCACTCATTTAGGAGTGCACTCATGAACTTTCTTGTGAGGTCTCTAAGTTCAAGAGCAATCCCCACAGACTGAAGGGAAGAAATGAGATCCATGTACCTGAAGTATTGCTGCCTGAGGGTCTCTCCAGCAATGTAGGTGAAGTTCCCGAACTGCTACTTCAGTGAGTCCTTCTTGGAGTCATTTGAGCTAGAGTACATGTGAGCAAGTGCATCAAACATTTCTTTGGATGACTTGCAATGCTCAAACCCCACTATGATGGAGTTGGGAATTGCAGTCATGAGAACAGACATAGCATTGCTGTCAATGTCCAGCTTCTTCCGGTCCTCATCAGAGTAGTCTTCAACGGCTTTCTCTATCATGGCACATTTCCACCAGCCACCTTTGGCTTATACGGGCCATTGACAATAGATTGCCACATCTTGCTGTCTTGATACCTGATGAAGCCTTCCATGCGTCTGCTTCATGACCTGAAGTTTTCAGGGGTGATGATGGGTGCTTTAGTCATCGTCCCCATCTCTACTTCAGACTTGTTGAGGGCCATTTTGAGTGTGGTATAAGGAGGAGTGAAAAACAGGTTGATATGGATGGTAAAATCTCACAATCAAGAGCCTAAAAAGCTCTAATACCAATTGCAGGATCGGGTTTTGTCACTTAACACTTGGATTTCTCTCAAACTCACTTATATTACACTCAAATCAGATGAAGTAGAATCTTTTCTAAGAGTTGATAATAACATAATAAGTAGTAAAGAACACAAGGAAATAATTTTCAAGGCACTTGTATATATTACTTCTCAACTCAAAGTATTACAAGACTCCTACAAGCATGAAACATAAGTTACAATGAGAAACTATATATACTAGATCCTACAGCCTGATATACTTTGATACCAGCTGGAAACCTAAGACTAAAGCATATACTACAATGCTAAAGTTAAGGTATCTTACATAAAACATTATCTAAGATATGGTAGTCATGACATGCCCATGTCTTACCTTTTGTCACCAACTAAAGTTGGCAACTGTATTAATTGATAAAGGTAAACAGTGGAATAAAGTATGGTCAACTACATGGCTTTTGAGAAAACGCCATGCAGTATCTCAGAGGTCTGCAGCGGAGTGTCAGGGAGACCATACTTATATCCACTGGATAATAGTAGTGTCTTTTGAAGGTAAGTTGGCTTCGGAAGAACAAGTTCTTCCAAAGCCACTTATACTTCGGAAGAGGCTTCTACACTTTCGAGGCTTGAGGATTTCTTTCATACTTCAGAAGTTGACTTCTGATCTTTCACTCTAGGTCTTGATCTTCGGAAGTGAATACTTTGTCTTTGGAAGTTGGAGTTTTCCTTTGGAAGTTGATCTTACACTTTGTCTTCGGAAAAGCTCCTTTTCCTTCAGAAGTTCCACATTTAGCTTCGGAAGTCCTTTATTAGTTACACCAAAATAGTCTAAGTGATTTGGTTTTGATTGCACCAGCCTTTCTAGATCCAACAAGTATTTTCAAGGAACATGCAATTGTTAATGCTACTTCATAGCCAACTGATACCGATGTTGTTTCTCCTTTATTCAATCAGTCCTAATTGAATGAGTGTGAAATATCAGCTGGACCAAGTGTTAAAAACCTTGAGCCAAACTTTTCCAATCTAGATCTATCCATGCAACTGGATGTGATCCCCACTTAGGATTCATAACACTCATCCAGCTGAAAACATCATTAGAGATGTCTTTGAAGGCGTGAGAACAAAGGGACAAACTCCTAATGGGAATGTCTGCTTGTACTCATGTTTCATATCTCAGATGGAACCCAAGAAGGTAGAAGATGCCTTGAAAGATAGTAGTTGGGTTGTGTAACCTTTCGGGTTTTCATTAACTAAATGTTATCTTCGTTATGCTCTTGTAAGGGTCCTTTTTGTCAATAATGAAACTATGTAGGCTTGTTTGTGCTTGTTCTCTTTTATTCTAAATTGATTCGATAATTTAAAAACTAATAGTTTAACTTATAATAACAATATTAATAATAATAATAATAATAATAATAATAATAATAATAATAATAATAATAATAATAATAATAATAATAATGATACTAATAATTACATTTATAAACTTTGATCATTACTTATAAATTTTAACTTGAATAATAATTAAAAAAACAAAGAATTTATAAAGTTTAAATAAAATAATAAATTAAAAGTGGGTAAACTTATAAATTTTAATAAGTTAAGGGGGGGGGGGTTATTATGTTAATTTAAAAACTTGAAATAGAAGGATTTAACATAAAATGTCAAAAAGTTAAATTACAGGGGTCAAATGTAATTTTCTAAAAAACCAACCCAAGCCTTCTTCCCTCCCCCCTCCCCCCTCCCCCCTGTTTTTCCGGCCATACTCCGTCGGCCGCGTAACACCCGAAACCATTCGAATTTTGAACCCAATCGGTTCTAACCGTTTCGTATACTCGTTTCGAACTCATTGAAGGACTTTAATTGAGCTTTAATATCAGTAATGAGTGTGATCAACCTCGAGTAACCGCTTTCCTCTAATCATGAACCGTTCGGCAATTAAAACTCGTTAATAATCTAATTAATAATAACCTACACGATCGTTTAACCATTTCTAATCCATTACCAAACACCATTTTTTATGAAACAAACGAGCATATCTTAATCAACCATCAAAATCATCACGACCTGCAACTTATTCGAAGACCCTTTTCCGAGTACTCCAATCTGCAATTGAGTGAGGGCTTTTACTCATCGTACCTCCCCAAAGCTTAATCAACCCTCAATTGAATCAATAGCATCATCGTTGTCTCGAAAGGCTTTTGCTTTTGATCGTGACTGTTCTTTTTTTCATCACCATCGTTCTGGAATAAAAACAGGTAAATAGACACACCCCTGTACTGGATTTTACTTGGGGATTAAAAGCCCTAAGGTTAATTCATGTAGGATACACGAATTGTTGTTCAATTCTGGTTCAATCTAATCTAGGGTTCATATGATTTGGGGGATTTCATCAGTTGTTGGTTTTAAGAATTTAAACCCACACTCTTAACAGGCATAGGCGCCCAGCCTACCGGTTAAGAGCATACCCTTATACAACAGAGGTCCCGGGTTCGAACCCGGGCACCCTCAACTATTTTTTAAAGGTTTTCTTCATTTATTTAAATTACAAAAAAATTTATAATTATTATAAAAATTATTTTTCTTAACTAAAATTATTTTAAAAGTTACCAAATTATTTTCTGTAAATTTTCAAAATTAAATACTTATATATTTCCTTAATAAAAACATTATAACAAAGATTATTTGAAAGTTATTTCTTATAATCTTGTAAAATGAACTTGAAGTTAAATAAGTTATTTAGCAACATGTTTAAATAATAAATTATTATTGGACAAGACGTTATCTAGCAAATATTCAATTATTTGTTTAACCATGTTATATCATAAATTGTTATCAAAATTTATATATTTCCTTTCATACTTTATATTTATACCTTATTAGTCAATTATTATAAATGATTTAATTATCGTTCTTTAAATTTGTTGATACATATGTACCTAGATCCTGATATGAATGTAATATGTCTTGTTTGTCTTACACTGATGTAATGTTTGGAATATTAATGAAATGAAAATGGTTGTTTGTGATATATAATGTTTAATATTTCATTAATGAGTTGATATTGAATTGGTTAAATAGGTTTGTGATTGTTTGAATTGATACACATAATGTTATATTAATGAATACATTCAAACTTAACATAATGAAGTTCTCATGCGAATGGCCCATGCGAATGGACCATACGCATGAATAACTTCAGGAGAATGACTCAGTCACACGACTGAACCAGGAGACTGGATCAGTCGTATGAGTGTAACATGTGATTGGCTCAGTCGCACGACTGAACACTCAGTTGTGCGGATGGATCAACCGCATGGTTCAATCGCACGACTGAACCATACTAATGGTTCAGTCGCCCGAATGAACAACCCTAACCAATAAATACCACCCAATTCGTAGAAAAACGTAAGCATTCATTCTATTTCGACTCCAGATGTACCCTAGCCGTCCAGAAGCCTCCAAGTTTATACTCCAAGTTCATAGAACGCTGTAGATCGATTCCTAATCGATTCTTAACGTTTGATTCAATACTTTATTGATTCGACGTGGGTTCTCACTGATTGGATCGCCAATCAAATAGGATTCCACACTATTTGGTTTGGTTTACACGTTAATCAGTTGGTGTTTCACTCAAATACTAGATCCTAACAAGTGGTATCAGAGCTTTGGCTCTTGATTACGTGTGATTCAATCAAGTTTGATACAAAGTTTGTGTTTTTCCACTAAAAACGCAATCTTTTTGTGTCAAAAGTTGTCTTGGACGTCCCCTGCTCATCAGGTTTTGGTTTCTACGGCATTAGGCAATTATGGTTGGTGAAAATTCGGATTTTTACGGCCAAAACACGTTTAACCTAGAAATTTTCGCAAAACATCAGCTTCAGTCGCACCATTGACCCAATCGCACACTGGACTTCATTCACATCCTCCAGACGCACGATTGGACTGAGTCGCATCTTCATTCGTACGACTAAGCCTACCGTTCGTAGTGTTCATACGCATCAGTTTCATTCGGACGACTGAACCAATCGCTTAGTGCAGCCGCACGATTGAACCAGTCGCTTAGTTCATTCGCACGGATAGTTCATTCGCATCACTCCAGTCGCACCAGTTGACAGATTGTTTAGAAGACTTAAAGTTAATCGAGATGGAAGATCAGATGTCAGCGTTTACAGCCGGGAAGGATTCACGGATCCAGAACTTACTATTACTTGAGAGTGAGGTGGGGAATCATAATAAACCCCCAAAGCTCTTAATGTTAGATGAGTTTCCCCACTGGAAACAACGTTTTGAGATCTACCTTAATGGAGTGGATCCAAATATGTGGGAAGCTATTGAGACAGGTTATAGTATGCCGGTGGGAGCTGATGGGGTGAAGCTTACTTTAGGAGGAATGACTGACGCTCAGAAAGTTAAGTATAATGCAGAAAAGAGAGTCTATGCATTGCTAACACAGTCTATTCCTAAAGATATTTTCCACCAGTACTCGGAGAATAAGCAAGCCAAGAAATTGTGGGATGAGCTGGAGAAGAGATATGACAGGAATGCTTCGCTGAAGGCAATTAAAGCTAAGGAGTTGAAGAAAGAATTTGACAACTTCTCATCGATGGGAAATGAGAGTTTAGACGATGTTATTGATAGATTTTACCATCTGATGAGCGAACTGCATACACATGGTGTTGCTACTACCATGGAAGATAAAGTGTCAAATTTTGCAGACGGATTGCCAGAAAAATGGGCTTCTTTTGTGTCAAATCTGAGACAGAATGAAATGTTGGCAAAGTTGGATATCAATGACTTCATTCTAAAGCTGCGAGAAGAAGCACTTAGGATGAAGTACCGAGCTCAGAAGTCATCATACACTCAGAATCCAGCTTTGTACAATGCCACTCCCCAAGCTAAGACATCTGGAGCACCTCTTCAGACTGCCTTTGTGTCTAGCTCATCTGGTCCCTCACAAGCTTCTCCTTCAGGATCAGAAACGTCAGGGTCTTCTAGTACCCATTACATTGGATCTGAAGCAAATGCTACTAGACTGAAGACCGAGAACCTAGGAAATGTGATAGTAGAAGTAGCTCGAGAGCACATGGATCTCTTGGCAACAGTGGTTCATTCCTATGATGGACTTGTTGCTGGGAAAATTGGAAACTGTCATCTGGCAGATGAGGACTACGAGCAGGTGGATGAAATGGAACTGGAGAGGATGGATATTATGTGGGCCTTAGCAAGTGCTGTCCGGAGGGCGAAGAAGTTTGTGAAAAAGACCGGACAAAACTTGGTTGCTACTAAGGACACTACATTTGGTTTTGACAAGAGCAAAGTGACCTGCTTTAACTGTGGAGAAAAGGGACACTTCAAAAGAGAATGTGTGAAGCCAAAGAAGACTGGGAACGGGAATCCATTCTCGTCCTTCACTCGTCAAGACAAGCAAGCTAGCAGTTCTACTTCATCAAGCAAGGATCCAAAAGCCTTGACTGCCCATGATGATGAAGGACAGGACTGGAGCTTTCGGTTTGTCTCTCCAGGGGAATCCAATATTACAAGCTTAGAAGACTTAGATGATGATTCCGCGAGTGAAGGAGATATTGCAGTTGAGATAGCAATGTCAAATAGTGAAGAGACAACTGCAACTGAGGTCAGCTACAAGCCTGAAGAAGGGACGTCCACAGCAAAGACAGAATCACCAGAACCAGAGACATCTGATGCTGCGTTGATGGCTAATTCATCAGAATCTTCTCAGGGTGTTCGCTATAATGCTGAAACCAACACGTGGATTGTAGACAGCGGAGCATCCAGGCACATGACAGGAAACAGGGCTTTTTATCAAACGTCAAACAAATAAAAGGAGGGCACGTTTCGTTTGCTGCTAACAAAGGAGGATATATCACAGCTCAGGGAGAGGTTGGAAATCAGAAAGTTAAGTTTGATAAGGTGAACTACGTTCAATAACTTCAAAACAACTTACTTTTTGTTTCCCAAATATGCGACAAAGGATTTAAAGTCATATTCGACAACAAGAAGTGTTACGTCCTAAAGAAAGACTACGAGATTCCGGAGGACCAAGTTCTGATGACAACTTCAAGATATAAAGACCTTTATGTTTTGGATCTCTCAACGGCTTCTACAATGGATCATGAAGTTCAGTGCTTTCTATCAAAAGCTACTGAGAAGGACTCCATCTCCTGGCATAGGAGAATGGGACACATTAATCAACGGAAGATGAATCACTTGATCCAAAAGGATCTCGTGAGAGGAGTTAACGTCAAAAATTTCCAACTTCCTGATTTTTGTGTAGCATGCAAGAAAGGCAAACAAACGAAGAAGTCTCATAAGGAAAAGAAAGTTCATTCTATCGAACTTCCTCTTGAACTTCTTCACATGGATCTGTTTGGTCCAGTCAGTACAAAGAGCATTGTAGGTGACTTGTACTGTTTTGTGATTACTGATGACTACTCAAGATTCTCTTGGGTAATGTTTCTGAAGTCCAAATCAGAAACATTTGAGTCCTTCAAGGAGTTAGTAACCACACTGGAATCTCTTTACAAGCTGAAGGTGAGACAGATATGCTCAGACAACGGGACTGAATTCAAGAATCAATGAATGGAGGCTTACTGCAAGGAAAAGGGAATTGTGCACCAATTCACTTCTGCCTACACGCCTCAGATGAATGGTGTTGCTGAGAGAAAGAATAGAAGCTTGATAGAGACAGCACGGACAATGCTGGCAGACTCGAAACTGCCTATCCAATTCTGGAATGAGGCAGTGGCTAACGCATGTTATACATTGAATCGAGTTCTGGTAGTCAAGCGCCATGGAAAGACATGTTACGAGTTACTACAACGACGTAAACCTAATTTGGAGTATCTCAAACCATTTGGCGCGCCGTGCACACTTCTGAAGAAGACTCAAGAAGGAAAATTCAGCGAGAAGGCTGATGAAGGGATTTTCCTAGGATACAACATACCGAACAAGAGAGTTTACAACAACTCAACGGGTTTAGTAGAAGTGTAGTGCAATGTTGATGTTCAGAGATATACCACACCACCTACTGGAAAAGGACCCGCCTACTTTTTCGACTATGATGGATTCTTCAAGTCCTTCAACATCCCTATATCTCCTTCTGATGACGAGTTAGCTACACGGATGATGTATGATATCTTGAATACACCATCTCTTGATTCAACATCATCGAGCTCACAGGGAGAGTCATCTCATCACTCAGGGGGAGTAGTCGACGACAGTGACTCCTCCACAGAAGATGAAGATGAAGAGGATGACTAGAACAGTCAGGAGGAACAGGTTCCAATTCCTGCAAGTCCACAAGCATCTAACAGTGATGCTCCTTCGACTTCGGAACCTCAAACTCCATCTACCTCAGATGCAGAACCAAATGTTCATAATCTTGGCTCTGAGGTAGCTGTTCCTACCACTCCAGGATCACGTCTAAATGTCTATCATCCCCTAGACAATGTCATTGGGGATGTCAGATCAGGAGTGCAAACTAGAAATCAGCTGTACTCAGCTGATTATGCCTCTGTTATGGAAAAAGGATACATTCATGATGGTGCTTATTGGTGTTTTGTCTCGCAGTTTGAGCCAAAATACGTCAGTGAAGCCCTGAATGATGAGGCGTGGGTGAGTGCCATGCAAGAAGAACTTCTTCAGTTTAAGAAGTTAGGTGTATGGACTATAGTAGATAGACCTAAAGGTGCTAAGGTCATTGGCACCAAATGGGTCTTGAAATGCAAGAAGGATGACCAAGGGGTCATTATCAGGAACAAGGCTCGACTGGTGGTTCAGGGATTTCGCCAAGTCGAGGGGATTGATTACAGTGAAGTGTTTGCACCCGTGGCAAGGATGGAAGCCATCCGTATCTTCCTTGCCTACGCATCGTATATGAAGATTAAAGTCTATCAATTAGATGTGAAGAGTGCATTCCTTCATGGGGAAATTCGAGAGACAGTTTATGTCAGTCAACCTGAGGGATTTGAAGATCCTTATCATCGGGACAGAGTTTACAAACTCGACAAGGCCTTATACGGGCTTCATCAAGCTCCAAGGGCCTGGTATGAGAAACTCTCGACTCATCTTGTGAAACATGGCTTTCGCAGGGGAGTCATTGACTGCAAACTGTTTATCAAAGAAAAAGATGGAGACCTACTTCTAGTACAGAGCTATGTCGATGACATAATCTTCGGTTCAAAGAACGAAGAATTATGCAAAGTGTTTGAAGCAGTTATGAAGGCAGAGTTTGAGATGAGTGCTATAGGGGAGATGAAATTCTTTCTCAGGTTACAGATGGATCAGACACCAAAAGGGATATTTCTACATCAGACCAAGTATGTGGGAGACATTCTCAGTCGATTTGACATGGAGAATGCTTCTGCAGCTGGGACTCCACTTGCTACAAACCATGATATAGCACCTGATGAAAATAGAGATCTGGTAGATGCCACAATGTACTGAGGAATGATTGGATCCCTCATGTACCTCACTGCCTTAAGACCTGATATCATGTATGCTATATGTCTATGTTCTAGATATCAGGCTAAGCCTAAGGTTAACCATCTGATCGGGGTCAAGAGGATATTTCGTTATCTGAAGGGTACATCCACACTTGGGTTGTGGTATCCTCATGATGAAGACTTTGAGCTCACGGCGTATAGTGACTCGGATTACGGGGGCTGCAAGATGAACTACAAGTCTACATCAGCAGGGTGTCAATTCTTTGGGAGGAGATTAGTGACCTGGCAGTGTAAGAAGCAGACCTCGGTTGCATTGTCAACCTGTGAAGCCGAATACGTTGCTGCTGCAAGTTGCTGTTCACAAATCATTTGAATTCAACAGCAAATGCGAGATTACGGTTTAAATTTATCTTCTACTACTATCTTTGTTGATAACTCTGCTGCAATTGCAGTAACTAAAAATCCAGTACAACATCCAAAGACCAAACACATCGGTATTAAATACCATT
Organism: Flaveria ramosissima; assembly: GCA_025215565.1. NCBI lineage: Eukaryota > Viridiplantae > Streptophyta > Magnoliopsida > Asterales > Asteraceae > Flaveria > Flaveria ramosissima. The sequence continues at coordinate 15,989,198 of CM046046.1, read as the reverse complement.
TTATAAGGGACTGTTTTGAAAAGAACTTAATCGATGTGGTAAAAATTAATACTGACTTTCAATGCGCTGACCTCTATACAAAAGCTTTTGACAAACCACGTTTTCTATATTTGTTAGAGGTCAACGGTGTTAAAAAGAAAAGTGATGTTATTCCTGATGATGATCATGTGTAGTCCGATGCAATGTAGTTAATTTTTCTTTTTCATTTTCTTTATTTATTTTATTTTCTGTTTAACTTAAACTCATGTTATTTAGCTGTCTATTAAAATCCTAAAATAATTAAATCCGTTATGATTTTAGAATTTTAGGGGGAGAAAAGGTCATCCAGTAACATTAAAAAAAATGGAGGGAGAAGGAATGGATAGCTGATATAAGGTAGATCGTATCTGTGATACCGATTCAAACTCTTTGGAAAATGATAGTACACAGGAACAAATCAAAAGGGACTTTAAAATTTAATTTAGAAAAGATGCAAAATTCAAAGTATAAGTCTGTGTAGTCTGAGCAATATAAAAGGAGAGATGATAGAAAAACTGGTAACTATGAAGGTAACACAACAAAAGTAGACCTAGAGGTTGCTAGACCACAGATGATATGTCGGTAGATTAAACACAATAGATTAATAGACCTGACTGGTGATCTCAAGATCAAACTAACTTGTTCAACTGACTGTGGGCTCCCATCTTGTCACTGGTTAACACAATCAACAATATTCCAATAAGGGGTAATGAACATGTAAACGCCACAAATGTGTGCGGATGACCATAAATAGAGCAAAGCACGGAAAAAATAAAAAGCAAATGCTATCAAGCTAATAACTTATGTTGTTGGTGCATTATGTGCAAAAGAAATTAAGATGCTCTAACAAGAAGATAGGTGGTGTGCCTCTCTGCTGTGCGATGGCACTGACCTGAGGATAAGCATAACCTAGATATTCTAGAATTCATTGTTGTTTGCCGCCTCTCTGCTGTGCGATGGCACAGACCTGAGGATTGGCTTCTCTTTGAAAGCTCTAAGAATAGTCTCTTCTTGTCAAAATACCCGTAGACCGCTCAAAAGCTCCTGAGGAATGTTGATTACCATATAAGTGTGGGATCCACAAATGTTAGTTGAAATAATTAAACCTAAAACTATCACCAATCTGTGTCAAAAGTCTGTGTATGGATTTAAGAGGACAAATATACAGACAATCATCGTGGCTGCAATTCTTGAAAGTTCAAATCAATGTGGGAATCTAATAGTACCAGTATGATTTCCTAAATTTGCTAACGACTCTGGATGAAAACCAAGAATTGAGCATCAAAAGGTTTTGATAACAAGTCCCAAATGATTTGACTTGCCTGTATGATTCCAAAATTGAATTGGTCCAGGTATGGTCGAACTAAATAGAAGCTGCCTATTCCGGAACCGAATCCAGTAGATTCCTATCTTTGGATTTACCTCTCACAAAAAGTCAAAAACAAGTCTAGTTTTTGTACTTTAGTTTGATTTTCTAGTTATTTAGTCATTTCAGTTTGTTTGTTTGTCGGACTACATCATAAAATTCAGTATGGAATTAACTTACCAAAAAGGGTCATGTCTGAGATGACCACATGTGTTTTCAAAGGATAAATGGGTCACGTCTGAGGTGACAAAGTGTTTAAAAGGATCACGTTTGAGGTGATCCAAAGTTTTCAAGTTAAAACGATCATGTCTGAGATGGTCAAATGCTCATAATGTTATTTTAACAGTTAAAAAAAGGGTTAAATGTTAAATGGTAAGAAATGCAGAAAATTTAATAAGTATGGCCCATTCACACGAATGGACCATTAGTATGGACTTATCATACGAATGGGGGCCATTCGTACGAATGGACCATGAGTATGGACCATTCAACCGAGTGGCCCATACGAATGGCCCAGTCGGATGCTTAAGAGCGAACGAATAAGTAAGTCGCACGACTCAGCTCCAGTCGGACGACTAAAGGGGGGCGACTGAACCAATCGCACGACTGAGGCCCATTCGCCCGAATGAAAGGTGCGTATGAGTCCAGTCGTACGATTGAATTTAGGTTTAGTATAAATAAAGAGAGAGTCGGTCGCAGAGACTCACCACTCTCAAATTTACCCTAAATCGCACGACTAAAGTTACTCTGCCCAAATTTCGTTTGATCTCTATAAACCCTCGATTCTCACATACTGACCATTTGCATTGACTCTACAGGTAATTTGCGGTGCAGAAACACTACAATAACAATCAATTTGACACTAAATCTGGACATCGGACCTGTTAGAAAAAACAATTACTTAAACGGGTTATTTCATTTTCATTGAATCAAAATATAAGTGATTCCTTTGTTCAATTTAATTTATTTATCAAACCCCCAAATTCCAATTGAAACCCTAGTTCACATTTAATCGTTAATCATATCATTAATCCTAATCTTGGAACTTACACGTTAGGTATTTTATAAAAGGAATCGTTGAAGCAATCTTATTTTCTTATTATTCTCTTAAGTTCGCCTTATATATCATGTGAGTTTTCATGCCCTTGTTTACTATATTTCACACCTTTTGGGGTGAAACATGTTAATCTTATAAACTTACACTTGTAAACCATCTTGAAACTTGTAATGCACTAGCAATTCGTTTATAAACTGTCATGCCTATTTCAAATAATTGTGATCCTTATATGATAGTCATCTTGTAAAAAAAATCATTAACTATTGCTAGCCTAGCGATGTTATAGATCTATGGGCTTGACAAGCCTATTTGGTGGTAAAGCCAAGGTTATTTTTGGCTCCTGATGACGTATTCTTGTTCATCATGGGAACCAAGTACACTTAGCTAATCGTTATAGCTTATTGTGGCCATCTTTGTCAAAGTTTGATTGTATCATTATCCTATCTATATTCTTGCATTATTTCTTAACCTATGACATGAATTGCTTCTTGTAAATTGTTATATGTATGTATAACCCATGGAAACTCACCAACATTCAATCGTTGACTTTATTTTTAACATGTTTCATGAAACGCCCAAGCTTAATGGTAGATTTTAAAGTGGACACATCTAAGATTGGACCTATAAGTAAAAGACTTATTTTTAATTTGAGTTGTTGAACTTTATGTTATGCGTTGGTTGTTTGCTTGATACTTTTGGTGTTTCATTAAAACTTGTGTTTAATTATATTTACATTTAATGGTAGTGTTATGTTGCTATGAATAATCTTAACCCTCACATCTCAATGTTTCCGTCGTTAATGTTGGGGTGTGACAGGTTGAATCAATGCAAGAGAAATTGCTTCAATTTAAAAGACAAAAGGTTTGGAACCTATGTCCACTACCATCCGGTCAAGTACCAATAGGCACAAAATGGGTATTCAGGAACAAGAGAGATGATAAAGGCTTAATCATCAAAAACAAGGCAAGACTGGTAGTTCAAGGATACACTCAAGATGAGGGAATTGATTACACTGATGTTTTTGCACCTGTTGCAAGACTTGAGGTAGTGAGGATCTTTCTTGCTTATGCTGCATCCAAGAATTTTACTGTCTACAAGGTAGATGTTAAGTGTGCATTTCTATATGATGATATAGATAGGAAAGTCTATGTGTGCCAGCCTCTAGGATTTGAAGACCCACAACACCCCAACTATGAGTGCAAACTGGATAAAGCTCTCTATGGGCTACACCAGGCACCTAGGCTGTGGTATGAGACATTGTCTCAGTTTCTCCCAAAGAACGAATACACAAAAGGTACCATTGATAAGACTTTATTCATAAGAAAGTCCGGGAAAGACATCTTGCTCGTACAAGTCTATGTTAATGACATCATATTTGGTTCCTCAAATGACCAAATGTGCAAAGACTTTAAGAGCATTATGAAGAAGAAGTTTGAGATGAGTTCCATGGGAAATGGACTTTTTTCTTGGAATTCAGGTAAAGTAGATGAAAGATGGATTCTTTATCAATCAGTCTAAGTATGTCAATGACAACTTAGAGAGATTTGATATGAAAGATTGCAAGCCAGTAAAGACTCCTATACCTAAAAATCACAATCTTTGTCCTGACTCTGAGGGGGAGGATGCTGATCAACATCAGTATAGAGCAATCATTGTATCTCTGATGTATCTCACAGCAAGTTGACCTGATATCATGTTTGAAACTTGCATATGTGCAAGATATCAAGGTGCTCCAAAGGTGTTTCACCTAGTTGCTGCCAAGAGAATCCTTCGATACCTCAAAAGAGCACCTAAACTAGGTCTCTGGTATCCAAGGAACACTAATTTCAATCTCTATGGCTACACTGATAGTGACTATGGTGGCTGCAACATCAACAAAAAATCAACATCAGGAGGATGTCAGTTTCTTGGTGGAAGGATCATCTCATGGCAATGCAAAAAGCAATCTTGTGTCTCAACATCTACTGCTAAAGCTGAATACATTGCTGCTGCTAGTTGCTGTGCTCAGCTGTTGTGGATTCAAAACTAGATGATAGACTATAGATTCAACTTCATGAGTACTCCTGTCCACATTGACAACAAGAGTGCTATCTCCATTAAAGAAAATCCTATCAAGCACTCCAAGACAAAGCACATTGACATAATGTATCATTTCATTAGAGATATTCATGAGAAAAATCTAACTAAACTAGTCAAAGTTGATTCAAATGAACAATATGATGATTTGTTCACCAAAGCATTTGATGAACAAAGATTTAACTATCTTATTACGGCTATTGGGATGATAAACATTGGCTAGCTTATCTCAATTGAAAACCTTTTAAAAAATGTGTATTGTCTTTGTTAATATAATCTAAGCCCTGTTACAAAAAGTTTTTCTTCAAAATTTACTAAGTGTAAGTTCTTCCGAAGAGAAATTAACCATCGGAAGATATGTTATTCATCTTCCAAAGGAAAATTCCTCCAAGGTTAGTTTTATCTTCCGAAGAGTTTTAGTCTCAGAAGAAAATTTGCTGTTATATCAAATCCTTTTCCGAAGCTTGAAAACCTCTTCCCTCGAAAGACTTTCTTACTCTCGGAAGTAAATTTTCCTTAAATTTACCTTCGAAAGTAAGATTGGGTTCGGAAGAAGAATACCTTTGGAAGAACCTTTACACTCGGAAGAAAGCATCACTGTTGTACAGAAATATTTTGGGTCCCACTCTGTAAAAAGGTAAAGATTTTATTAATGATGTCGGAATATTTTAAATAGATTTAACCTTACCGCCCTTGTCACATATCATTTCACCTTATCCATCTGCCACTTTCACCCATTTAAGTACTTCCGACTAATTTCCTTAATCCTTTTACCAATTTCACTGCCCTAAGATTCCTTCGTCTTCAATTTACCCAAAATCAAACTTTTTCTCTATAACTTTCTTAAACAATGGCACTAAACCCTCAGCATAACCAAGTCGCACTCCTTGACTCTCCAAGGATGTTGACTTCTATGAAATCATCTCCTTCCTTTCCCAATCCATCTACTACACTGCCCTAACTGTCAACCCCACTGTTTATTCGAACCCCATAGCCAAATTTTGGGGAAACAGTCAGATTAAAACTCTAAACGGAGTTAGGTTATTAGGACGAGCATTTGTGGTCAAGAGCTGGTCATTTCTGAACAAATCATCAGGGAGCATCTAGAGCTTCATGATGAGGGTGCTCCTACTGAATTCCCCAAATTTAGAGCTAGATGACACATAAATCCAGATAGGATATGGTCATGATGTGAGAAGGTCAACCATGTACAAGTTCAATTTCTCTTACAATTGGAAGTTCCTTCTTCACATAGTCCTCACTGCCTGTTAAACAAGTCTTGGGGATGGATCAAATTCCCTATGAACTAGGATGCCTAGTTTACGGGTTGGTAAAAGGCCACAGATTCAACTATTCAAGGTTTGTGCTGACCAATCTTATCGGGAACCTTCAACGGGAAACATTCTATATGTATCCTCAGTTCATCCAGCACATCATCAACTGTGAGCTGGACCAGAGCAAGCTTGTCTGTGCAGCTGTTCTACCTGTTCCTCACATGAGGCCAGCCATCTTCAAGGTCCTGAAGAGGGTGTCCACCAACTTTGCTGGAAGACACACTAAGCTTCTTCCAGGTATGATTGAGCCAATGGCTCCGGGTGACATTCCTGTTAATCCCACAGGTGTTGAACCCACACCAGCATTAACCCTCACAATGCCCAATCTACCTTTCCACCCCATCCAAATCACTTATCAGAGACGTTCCAAACGAACCCTTGTTCAATCTCCTCTGATTGAACAAGTTCCCCCTGTTCAATCCAAAAAGGCTAGAGTGGAAACATGGGCTCCCACTCAGTCTGAGGTCCCACCTTCCTTCACAATTGACCTTAATATGGGTGTTGAGTCTCCTTAGGATGAGTCACTATACTCTCCTAAGCAGCCAAAAGGAACAACCCTCTCATTGGCTTAATGCCATTAGACATTGATCAAGGTCACGGGTCATTAGGCAAAACTTCCATATCCTTTACTAACCTTTTAGTAAGAACTAGTGAGAATATTATGTCTCTTCAAGGCCATGAGATTGATCCACAACACCCACTTAAGGATCAACTGAACCTAGGACAACACCATAACCACAACCTCAACCTGAACCAATCCCTTCCTTTTACCCATCAAAACAGAACCAACCACTGAGCCATACACTCCTAAACCCACACCATCAACTATACCCTTCCTCACCCACTCAATCACAACAACCACCACAACTACCCATCCTCAAACCCAAACACTCCCTAGAACCCAAACATCATCTACCCAACAGCCACCTAAGTCATCCTCTTAACCATCCAAACCTCTTTTCTTAGAGGAATTTAAGGAAATCAAGAGGAAGCTCATCAACTGCATCACCCTGAGCGATATCTCTTGTGAGGAGAGGTCCATCAAACTAACCTTCATTGATGGCTTCTCATATTCGCTCACAAGAGAGCAATTCCTTAATCTGCCTAGAGGACCACTGGACCAAGCTCTTAAACTCTTGGCAACCAACTCTGACACTCTTGAGGAAGAAGAACAGTTGCTAAGAAGAAAGCTGGTGACTTTGCTGGACACTAGGAAGGGAGACAAGCTACCATCTCAACCTCTCATTCCTAGAAAGAAGATAGTCTACTGGAGGTTCGAAGACTCTTCTCACAACTTTGTTGTGGAAAGAGAGAATGGTGAAATCAACAGGCTCAATGCCTCTTCTCTATTACACTGAAGTTGATTTGACATTGCTAAGTTAGCAGAGAAACCATTCTCCAATCCCTCCAACTCTGAGGTAGCTGCTCCCATCAAGAATCATCTGAGCAGCCTTCATCTGGCTGAGCTAAATGCAAGAGTCATGATTGAAGAAGGGTTGAAGATAAGAGAGAAGGAAGAAAGGGAAAGGACAACCACCAAAGACAAAGCCTTTTTACAAATGGTTAAAGGCCCTAAACTAGATCCATAGTTAGATGGGAGTATGGCTACAACTCTCGTCAACTAACTCTCTTCATAGGGCCACAACAGAGGGTACACATCATTCATAGTGACAGATTGGATCTCCTGTCTACGAATGATCTGTACAAACTTCTTAGCACCACATCTGGGAAGAACAAGGAAACATATAAGTATTTTCTCTTCCTGGTACTAAACCTTTTCAGAAGTAGAAACAAGTGAGGTTTTGGTAGCATCAACATAGGGGGAGTTTGTTGGATCAAGTAAGGCTGGTGCAATCAAAACGAACACTTAAAACAATTTTTTTGCAACTGATGAAGAACTTTCGAAGGCAAATACTGAGCTTCTGAAGGTCAAGTCTGAAAGAGCTTTCGAAGAGAAACTCCAACTTCCGAAGACAAAGTCCTCCTTATTCCGAGGTTCAACACTTAGAAGAATTCAAGACAATGACTTCCGAAGCATGAAGGCCTGAAGAACAACTTTAGCTTCGGAAGAAGTAGCCTCTTCCAAAGTATAAGTGGCTTCGAAAGAACTTGTTCTTCTGAAGCCAACTAACCTTTGGAAGAACCTACTATGAACCAGTGGATATAAGTATGGTCCCTCTAACACTCCACTGCAATCTCTAAGATACTGCATGGTGCTTTTCCCACGCCCATGTAGTTGACCATACTTTATTCTACTATTCATTTCTTATCAGTTAGTTCAGTAACCAACTTTAGTTTGTAACAAAAGGTAAGTCATGGACATGTCATGACTACCAAATCTTAAATAGTATTTTATCTAAGATACCTTACTTCTAGTAATGTAGTATTTGTCTAGTTGTAAGTTCCAGCTCGTAACAAAGTATATCTGGCTGTAGATAGTAGTATATATAGTTTCTCATTGTAACTCATGTAATATGCTTGTAAGAGTCTTATAACACTTTGAGTTGAGAAGTAATATATACAAGTATCTTGAAAAACCATTCTCTTGTGTTTTGTGTATTTCTACTTAGTATATTATTATCAACTCTTAGAGGATTCTGCATCATCATCTATTCTAGTGAGAGTTAGTGAGTTTGAGAGAACATAATGGTGTTGAGTGAACAAACCATGATCCTACAGAAGAACAGTTCAGATAAATGTAAAAACAGATGAACATAATGAATAAGCAAACATGTTTGATTCAAAAGTTTTTCATTAATATTGATTAACGATTATAATTGAACAAATAATAATTCAATAAATTATATTGTTGATTGCTAGGGTTTATTGATGATTTGGTGTGTATTGTTATGATTGTTGTTAGTGTTGCGAGGGTTTGATCACGGATACCTAAAAGTGTGCACCTATGACTTGTATTTATAGGCCCTGGGATTCCACTAGGGTAATAGTAACTTTCTTATCGTGGTAAGAAAGTTACTCAAAAATGTCTTGATGTGACGTTCTCTTCCTAAAGTAAAGTCGTCCGCAGAAGTTGACTTTATGACCTCACTTTAGAGTTTGTCTTGTTGACTTGATGTACTTAAATAAGTACATGCAAGTGTTTTGGTCTTCCGTAGGACTGGAGTCTTCTGTAGGACTTTGTTCTTCAGTAGAAGTTTGGCCTTCAGCAGGACTTTGGTCTTCCGTAGGAATCTGTCACTTGAGACTTCATCCGCAGCAAGCTGTTCTTCCGTAGAAGATCCTCGGATGCACAATTCCTTGTTGTTCTAGTAGAATATCTATGCAAGTACAGAGTGTTCATCCGTAGATAATTCTTACACTAAGTCAATTTACAAAATTGACTAAGGATGATGTTATTCCTGCAATCTTACATATAAATCAACACAGTTATTGTTAATCTATACATATATTGCATACATAAAAGAGAAATACGTACAATAGTTTATTACAAAAAAAGATGATTAAAGTTCTAAGCCTTTACATTGAATCTAGACCTATTGGAACTAAATCAAACAATACCGCCCCTTAGTCTTAGAAACTTGTAATCAATTCTTCAGGCGACAACTCTTTAACTCTTAACACAATCTTTTTGTTGAAGTAGGAGAGTGCTACTTTTTGATCATCATATTTGTACTTGATCTCCATTCTGCTAATTTTCTTTAAAGTATCAAACATGAGACCAAGCACATCTTTTTCTATTGTGAGTGTGGCCATCACACAATTGTTATTAACTATCTCCAACTCATCTTGTTTTGTTATTTTCAATTCAATGACAACTGGAATATCTACTCCCATCAGCTGACCAGCCTTAATTTTTCTTCTTTTGTTGGCCTTGGCATGCAATTTGTCTATTACTTGAATAATATGCACATATAAGCATATCTCACTTTGAGCATGTTCATCATTGAGTTTTGGGAAATATTTGTCATGGAGATAAGAAGTGTAGCTTGGGTGAAACAGTTTGATCTCCATTGGGTCAAACAACCTTATGCTTTGAGCTTTCTTCTTAGGATCATTTCTAAGAAGCACCAGCTCTTTTGTTCTTTCTATATATCCCCATTCAGTGATGGGATATGTATATAGATTACCATCAATTGACTTTATTGTTGCTGAGCTCCTATTTGAATATTCAACTCTCTTTAAAAATTCATCATCAACTACAGTAAAAGAGATAGATTGTGACCTCTTTTGACTCTGTTTTCTTCTTTTATGTTCAGTGTCTTCCCTTCTAGCTTCCTTCATCACATCATCTTTAAATTTTGTTTTCAACTTACCAACAACCACTGAAAAATCTCTTCCTCTTTGATTGATTGGATAGTTGGTGATAAGTAAGCTTTATAGGTCATAAATATCAGAAACTGGGAGTGATAGGATTGTTTCAATCAAATGGAAGTACTGTATCAATCTAGAAGCCCTTTTAATGACTGCATAATCCCATCTGGATCATATTTCAGGCAATGATCCTGTTTTCTTTAGCAGAACTGTGAGTTATGAGATGATCAAATAATTGAATCAGGAATGATTTTTCTTCTATGATTTCCCTTACTGTTGTACCCAGAGGCCATATCTTTCCTGGAATCACATCTCTTGGCTCTTTGATGAGTTTATCTTTTCCCTCATGCCTATCTTTACTTTCTATAATAACTAGCTCAGCAGGAGTAGTCTTACCTTGATGAACATATGCAGGGTTTGGTGCTTCAGTCCTGAATCTTACTCATGTTTCCAACTCCACCTCATGACATGTTCCATCATCTTTCTCAGTTCAGCCACAAATCTCCCCTTTAACTCATGCAGTTTGTAGTTGTGGCTTTGTAACCAGCAAGTCATGTTGTACTTTGTGAGCTTGGCTATGTCATAGTGACCCGGATCTTGCTTAATCTTCTGAATAGCTTGGATTTTGAATAAGGTTTCATAGTTGCATAAGGGAGAATGAATCTTGCTATTTCAAATTTTTTCAGTAGATTCTTCATTTTAGCCATGTTCATCTTTTCAACCATGTCATAAGGAAATCCATTGTTGATCAAGCTCATGAACATTAATGATTGAGGCCTTTCTTCAGTAATATCATAAGTACATAACAGGTCACCACCTTTTAATTTTTGTTTATCTTCGGGAAATTCCATTTTTGTTAATTCTTTCCATTCAACATCACTCTCAGATTCATCATGTTTGATTGGCTTCAGAGTAGATACATCTACTGAAGGAGTGTGCTTAGGAGAAATATTTTTTGCTTTCTTGGGAGAGTCTTTAATCTCTATTACCTTCGTTTGACTCATTCCCAAATATTTCCTTTTTTTGCTATACTGAATGATTGGCTTTGAGCTTTTTGCAATCTCTTTTGTTGATTCTTGTCGAACATTTGGTTCATGATCACATATCTTCATCTTCAATGCATCAATCTCTTCATCTTTTGTTTTCAGTTGGCCAGCTTGTTTGGAGATAGTATTCTTTGCTTTGTTTATCTCTAACACAAACTGCTCTTTTTCAATCTTATATTTTTCAGTAGATTCTTTAAGCTCAGCTACCAACTGATGTAGTGCATCAATCACTTCATTATTAGTTTGAGCATCTTCTCTTAATCTTTTGATTGAAGCCTCTTGTTGGCTCAATTGAACATCCTTTTCTTTTAACATCCCCTTTAATTCCATTAGCCTCTCTAATATTTTGATTGTTTTGATGATTAGATTATCGTACTTAGCCACAAGGAAGCTCTTGCTGACATCAATCTCTTCTTATTGTAAATCAACCTCATGGTATGCTATCACATCAACAAACTCATCTTCACCCACAGTTTCTTGTTCAGAATGATTTATGGTCTGTTCAACCTCTTTTTCTTGTTCCTTCTCAACTTGTAAACATATTTCTTCTATTTCCCCATCTTTCACATCATCATCATCTTCTTTAAAGTTCATCACTTTAGTTGGTTCCAAGCTTTCAGTACTTGAATTGGATTCAACAACTTGGGAAATTAGGATTTGAAGTGGTTTTTGCTGAGGTGATGGTTGATTGAGATTAGGAGAGAAGGATTTTGTGGTATTGGTGTTAAGTGATGATTATGATTGGGATATTGAGAGAGGTTGGGTATGTTCACTAGCTGGTGAAATTGATTCAGTACAGCAGTGTTTAATGATGATTGTGATTGGGTATGAGAGACTGGTTGTGTATGTTCACTTAGTGGAGATTGTACTAGTGGTGATAAAGGTTGATGATGAATAGGTGATGGTGATGGAGACTGTGAAGCTTGTTTTGTTGGTGCAGGGGAATCACCATGTTCTTCTTCATGTTGTTAATTATTAAAGGTGAGTTCCAATGGTATGTCTACATTCTCATCAATTACATGAGCAAATATATGCATTTCTTCCCCTTCATACTTTCCACTAATCTTGTTCAGAACTGATATTCCCATATGAGCTTGCACAAAAACATCTCCTTCTCTTTCAATACTTGGCAAGACATCATTGATGATCAGCTATATGAATCTAGGGAACATGAACATCTTGTCAGCTTTCTGTACTCTAATCTGATCACATAAGCATTCGAAAATGTACTTTGCATAGTTGTAGGTTCTCCCATCAAAAATGCCAATTATCCCGAAGGATATGTCCCTAGAAAATCTATCTAACCCGGACTTCCTATTAGATATGCACTTTAGATAAGTGTGGCATAGGAATCTGTAAGGTTTACACAATCTTCCCTTCTTGATTTCTCGACATTGATAATCACCATCGTATCCCATCAGATTAAAGATTCTCTCTATGTACTCATGCTCAAATACGTCAGGGTTTCCTTCTTCTTGTTCACCCAACTCAAGTACCATCCTGATTGTTCTTTCATCAATCCTCAGTCCTTCATTTACCATAGTTTCTTAGATCACCAAATTATCTCCATCCTCTTCTATTCTTGCTAAATTCCAAAAATCTATGATGTGCGATTGATAAATAGGTTGGATCAGCTGATAATGCGTAGAACAACCTTGACCTTCGTAGATAGTTGATGATGTCTCTACATCCTTCAGCTACTGGACCACCAGGATTAAGGAATGCACATACGTTGTGTTCCTTGGCAAATCTGGTTGCCATCCACACAAAATATAAGAAAATTCGGTCACATTGAAAATTTAGACATAAGAATTTGAAGAGTTTTGGTGATATTCAGGAATCAAATAGTTGATTTTCTGATGTTTATAATATGATTTACCTTGATAATGTTGTTTGTATGATGAACAGAAGTCAAGTTTTATGTATGATTTTTTGTTTGGAGACGGTAATTTGAATTTTGGTGTAAAGACGGGTTTAAGGTTTTTGTGAGTGTTTTTCTAGGTTTGAAAAGTGTTCTGAAAAAGTGAAAAAAAATGACAAGTCAAAATTGTCATTTATAAGTTGTCAGAATATTTAAAACCTTTTTAATGTTGTTGGACCCTCAACCCTTATTACCCTGCCGTGGTATTTTAATGATTCCGCAGATACTAATTCTTCCGTAGAAAAAATTAATTCATCCGTAGAACAACTACGGATAACTAAATTTGAAAGAGCTAAATCTTTGGAAGTATAATTTGTTTTTTCATATGTTACCAATCTATGAGAATAAATTATACTTTGTTAAAATATCAACACTTCCGTAGGTTACCAATCTATGGATGGTCACATTTCTAATCTTGTTTTAAATTGCACACTGTAGCATCTACTGAAATGTAAAATTCACTATAACTTCTGCTGAAGTGCAAATTTTACACTGTAACTTCTGCAGAAATGTAAAGTTTGAAACTTATTTGTTTGTATGATTCTAACAAATTGTTAGTATCATTTGTTTCTGTTGGACCTTGTTGACTTTGTTTCAATAAAATATATGCAAGAAATTAATTTGATTAAACCTTCAGATATCCTACAGCCAAGTTATTACTCAAGTTCCAAATTTTCTTCATTATAATAAACTCAATTTTCATGGTAACTACTACTCCCCTTAAATTTGTGATTATTGATGAACTTACGCATTTATCATAATTTATTAAGAGAATAGCATGAAAAGCAATGATCTAACCATTTTATTTAAAGAAAAAAATTTAACATAACTTATATATATATATATATATATATATATATATATATAGATATAATATAGATATCTATATAATATATATCTATATATAGAGATATATATATATATATCTAATCTCTCTATATATAGATATATATCTATCTATATCTCTATATCTATCTATATATATCTCTATTCTCTCTATATATCTCTCCTCTATCTATTCTAATATATATATATATTATATATATAAGCATTTAAAACATAACATGGGATCATACTATGACACTAAGTAACTTCAAGATACATTTTGTTTAATATTTGTAGACACAGATCTAGTGTTGATTGCAAGTATATTGGTCCACTTAAATTCAAACAAGAGTATATGGCAACATGTCATGCTGATTATCATGTTGTGATGATGATTAAAGATGGACAAAAATGGGCTCCACATTCAAGTCACATAAAGTTTGTTCTCCGTTTATGAGTCAACTTATCACTTTTTCACACATGAAAACTATGTGCCTTATATCATAAACTTTATCTTAAGATTTCTATGAAATCTTATAAATGTTGATTGATGTATAAGCTCTTTAATATAATATACAGTTGATCACTTTGGATTCTTTTAATTATATATGATTATCATCAGGTCACCACGTCTTTACTTTCGTAAAACAGAGGTGCCTTTAACCCAGGTCTTAGTTTACACAAAACAGAGGGATGATGATGTTCATAATCGAATCACCAGATGTTTACTGTTGTAGACCAAAGGTGTGCATAAACTTAGGCCTTTGCTTACACAAAACAAAAGGAATATGATTTGCAAAGATAGAATTTATAAGTTGTCAGAACATAGTGTGTTTGGGTGAGTAATTTGATCATATCAGGATAAGACTTGCTTGCTCGTCAAAATGGACTGCCCACAGTTAGTCACCTTGTCATTATGTTATGCATGAGTTCTGTTTATTTTCTACTTAAGCTGAACCTACTCACAAATCAAATCACATCTGATCAGTCTTTAGTATAAGTTAAATTAAGGAAAGGAAACAAAGGCATAGTGTACTATCATTTCCCATGATATGAAATGCTATAAACTGAAAAACATATGAACAAGACAATCTTTTTGGATTTTAATATATTTTGTGAATGTTTTTGACTTTTTCATATTAAATATATGGACATACAGATCATGCTTTTCTTTTGTAAAGAGATTGCTAATCTAAGTTAATCATGCCTAATGATTCAATTAAGAAATTAAATCTCACTGAATCAAAGGCTTTAGTGAATAAATTAGCAAGTTAATCTTTTGTATCCACTTTGATCAACTTAATCAAACCCTTTTCTAAGTAGTCATTCAGAAAATGGTATCTGATTTCTATGTGTTTTGTTTTACTATGTTGCACTGGATTAGCAGTGATGAACATAACAGTTGAATTATCTATATTAATTGGTGTTTGAAGAAAATTGTAACCATAATCAGGTAATTGGTTTTGCAACCATAATACTTGAGAGCAACCAGCTGATACTCAGCCTCAGCTATGGATACATTTGTTTGCTTTTTGCACTGCCAAGAAACAAGTCTAGGTCCTATAAATTAAGATCCACCGGTTGTGGATTTTTTCTTGTTGTTACACCCTCCAAAATCACTATCATAATATGAGTAGAGGTTGAAGTCTCCTTCTTTGGGATACCAAAGTCCAAGAGTTGGCTTCCCTTTGAGGTATCTGAAAATCCTCTTGAGTGCATTCAAATGTGACTTTTTGGGGTCTTATTGGTACCTAGCACAAACACACACAACAAACATTATGTTAGGTCTGCTGGCAGTTAAATACATTAAAGATCCTATCATTGATCTATACAATCCTTAATCAACTGGTTTCCCTTTAGGATCATGTACAATCTTATCTATTGTTGATGTTGGTGTTTTGGATAAAAAAGTGTCTGCAAGGTTGTACTTCTTCATGATTTGATGAACATACTTCTCCTAATTGATGAATATGCCATCTGATTTCTGATGAACTTGTAAAACAAGGAAGAAGGTTAATTCTCCGATGAAATTCATAAAGATTTCATCAAGCTTTCAAAGTTTTCACACAATCTCTTATATGTTGAACCAAAAATAATGTCATCCATATAAACTTGGACAACTAAGAGGTCTTGATGATCATGCTTGAGGAAGAGAGTCTGATCAATTGTTTCTCATTTGTATCCATGCTTGAGTAAGAAGGATGATAATCTTTCATACCACTTTCTTGGTGCCTGATGAAGACCATACAAAGCTTTGTCAAGCTTGTATACTCTTTGTGGATAATCAGGATCCTCAAAGCCTGGAGGTTGAGAAACATAGACTTCTTCATCAATTTTACCATATAAGAAGGTATATTTTACATCCATTTCATAAACTGTAACTTCTTATGTGAAGCATAGGCTAGGAAGTCTCTGATGGCTTCAATCCTTGCAACTGGAGCAAAGACTTCATTATAATCTATCCTTTCTTCTTGTGTATAGCCTTGTGCTTTCAGCCTTGCTTTGTTTCTCACTATGATACCTCTGTCATCTAGTTTGTTCTTGAAAAGCCACCTTGTGCCAATTGGATATTAGTCTTCAAGAAGATCAGCAAGATTCCATAATTTTTGCTTTCTGAATTGTTGAAGTTTTTCATGCATTGCTTCAATCCAACTGTTTTCTTTAAATGATGCAGTGATTTTGGGAAGAACCACTTATGAAAGAAAACAAGAGAAAAGGTAAATGTTGGCAGCTCCCTTTGGCTTCTTGTGGTTCTCTCATTAATATCACCAATGATGTTGTCTATTTGATGATTCTTATGAGTTCTTGATGTTGGAATGGATGCAACTTGAATGGATGATTCCAAGTTGGTCATATTTCTTGATGGAGATGGATCCAGCTGAGATGGAGAATTAACAAAATAGTCAAGATCTTCATTATGTTGATCTTCTGAAGCTGAGTGAAACATGAGTTTGAGTCTCAGCAGATGTATGAATAACTTCTAAGGAGGTACAGGAACATCTACGATGTTGTTTGTTGAATAGCTGATGTGTTATATTCCTTTGAAAGTAATGGAGTATCTCCGGAAGATGGAATATCTACTAATGTAGAAGAAACAACTGTTGATGTAGTGTTCATATTGCTAGATGCATTAGAAACTTATGCGGATGCAGAGTTAACTGCCGCTGATACTTTGTTTACTTCTTTGGAAGTTGAAATTCCATTTCCATCAGTGTTGTCATGGCTGGTATGAGATGAAGGACCAGGATTAGCGGCACTTGAAAATTGTGAATTTGATACTCTTGGAGGATCAACTGTTAATGGTACTTCATTCATACTTGGAGGTACATAAGGATAATAAGTATCTCTAGAACCTGCAACATTCAGATAACCGGAGTTAAAAGAATTTGTTAAAGCATCTATGTCAAACAACCAAGATGATCCTTTTCAGATTTTGGAAATAAGGATTCATCAAAGGATACATTAGGTGTTTCCTCCATAATGTTTTAATATGGAATGTAAACTCTATATGATTTAGATGTTGATGAGTAACCAACAAAGAAACCATCATAGGCTTTTTCAGAAAACTTCCCTAATTGATCTTTTGTGTTTAAGATAGACACATGACACCCAAAAGCTCTGAGATATCCTATAAAAGGTTTTCTTTTGAATAAGAGTTCATATGGTGTTTTTTTGTATTCTTTGAAAATTAATGTCCTCTTTTGAACATTACATGTTGTGTTCACTACTTTAGCCTAAAAGGTGATCGGCAAATGTGAATCAGCTAGCATTGTTCTTGCTGCTTCAGTGAGAGTTATGTTTCTTCTTTAAGCAACTCTATTTTGTTGTGAAGTTCTTGGTGCACTGAATTGACTTGTTATGCCTTTGTTCCTACAAAAGGAATCTAAAGCATGATTAACGAGTTCAGACCCATTATCACTTCTTAAGATTTTGACTTTTAAGTTAAGTTGATTTTCAATCTTAGTCATAAGAACCATTAATATTTCTGATGTTTTACTTTTTTGTTTTAAGAAAAAGACCCATGTGAATTTGGTGAAATCATCAACAATCATTAAACAATATTACCTCTTGCCAATGCTGATCACATTGGTTGGACCTAAAAGATTCATGTGAAACATTTTGAGTGGTGTTATGTTTGTGTTGATTGTTATGAATTTATGACACACCCTATGTTGTTTTACTTTATAACATGATGAACATTGGTTAGAACAATAAAAAAATTTTCCTTGGTAGACCAATGACTAAGTAATTTTTCACCAGCTTGTTCATGTTCTTCATGTTTGAATGAACCAGCCTTCTATGCCACAGTTGAGATTCATCTTCTAAAGACTTAGAAATCAAGCATGTTTTGTTGCTTGTGATAGAGGTGTTATTCATATCCTGAACATATGTGTTTCCTTTTCCTGATGCTTTAAAACGGATCCAATCTTCTGGAATGTGAAAACATGGCTTATGAATGTAAAGGTAAGTGTAATCAGATAAAGTGGTATAGTTTTGATCATAAATTTGAGAAACACTCAGTAAATTGCATTGTAAATTTTCATAATAAGTTGCTTTCTCAAACTTGAGTACACCATTTGTTACCATTCATTCACCAACAATTTTACCTCCCTTCTTATCCCCACCAAATGCCATATATGAAGCATTTTTATGTTCGAAATCATCGAGTAGAGAACAGTTTCCTATCATATGCCTGGAACAACCACTGTCAACATACCACTTGTTGTCAGTCCTCCATGTTTGTCCTTCAGCTGCTATTGATGATTTTTGTTGTTTGTTGAAATCATAATACCTTCATGTAGCTGAGCTATCCTCTTATAAATTGTCTTCAACATGTTTCTTTTCTTTGGAGGATAAAGAAGATTGATCTCTTTAAGAACTTAGGGCATGGTGGGTTCAAATGAAACCTTCTTTCCCTTACCCAAACCATCAACATTTTGCTCATCATATTCATCAGAATCACCCAAGTGATCACGCTCATCAAAGTCAAATTCTGAGTCATTTTGTTTTAAAACTTCTGATTCAAACGACTCAGGTTCACTCACCTCAGTATCATAATCATTTACTAATTGATTAATTTCAGTTTTTGGTTCAATTTTTGTGCTTGGCCATAAAATGATTTTATAATCTGTTAGTCATAGACTCAGCTAAAGGGGTATAGTTATCATTCAATGGGGGTGCAACAACATTAAATCCCAACCTGTACATGTTCTTTGATTTAATATGAGAGTTTAACAATTTCTCATATTGCAGAGATGATAATTGAAACTTCAAAAGTTTCACTTCAGTTTATGCATGATCAGACATGATTTTATTAAAGAGGTGGTCAGATGCTCAACTTAGGCTTTTAAATTGTAATTTTCAGAAACAAGATTATCTAAATCCTTTTAGAAAGAGGTGATTTTGATCTGATATAATTTATGCTCTCTTACATGAGATTCATTCAAAACCATTGTTTCTTTCACTTTGTTAGCCAATTGTTGAGCACTATATCTCTCTACCTCTTCAACATAAATTATTGAAGACAACCTGTCCTTTACCTCTTTAGCCATAGGTGGGACTTTGTTCTCCATGTTGGCCATCAAAGCTTGATTTTCTTCCAACACCTCCTTCTCATATATGCTCTAATCACATGTTCCATTTTGCAGAATGACCAACCCATTTTCTTTGGTTTTGCTTGGTCCTACTGATGAACTTGTGGCTGGTGGGGATGAGTTTGTATGTTGAGGCTGTTTGAAGGTTATTTTAATTGCTGATTGTTGGTTAGACTAATGTTGTTGAGACTGATGTTGTTGATTTTGTCTCATATCAGTTGTTGATTGCTAATTACATTCTCTTGAGAAGTGCCCATACAAATTACATTTGTAGCATCTTACTTTAGACTTTTCAACACCAATTTTTGTTGTTCTACCTGCAGCTGCCAATCCTTTGTTTCTTCTCAGATACATTTTGGCTCTGTAAGCAATCATGGCCATTTTCCATTGCAGATCCATCTCTTCAACTCCATCTGGATGTAGTTCCTTAAGATCTTGTTGGCAAATATGTGAAGGTATCAATGTGCTACCCAGATAAGCTTGAAAGCTTGAACTGAATGCTGCAAAAGCTGCTTTCTGTTCTTCTGAGTCTTGAACCATAGTAATTGGTTCTGTTTGATTGTTGTTTTTGTTGTATGAGGATCCCTTTGTTGATGCAGTACGTGAGCTTTTTCCCTCATCATGTCTTCCTCTCTCTTTCCTTGATGAATTGCTTTGAGAGTTTGATCTGGATGGCCTTGTAGCATAAAAACCAACTTCTTCTTTATCATCAGTTAAAGCATAAGAGCTTCCATCATCATGATTGGAAATGAAAGCACATCTAACACCCTTAGTTTCTTTGAACTGGTATGGAGCAATGGGTTCTTTTACACTCTTGTTTCTTGTTTTGTCATTCAGTTCAAGTGCTTCCACTTTAGCTACTAATGTATCTAGCCCGATGGCTTTAAGATCAAGGGTATTCTTGAACATGGATACTGTTTGAGTCCAAGTTTCAGGTAAAGTATGGAGCATCTTCTTGTTTAACTCCTTATTGGTGTATGTCAACTCCAAGATGTTCATCTCAGTAAATAACTGCATGAATCTGTGAAGTTGTTAAGGAACAGATTCACCCTCAATATGATAAAAAGTTTCATATTGTGAGCGAAGTGTATCCATCCTTATGCTTCTGATCTCATCACTCCTTTCACAAAAGGTGTGCAAAATCTTCAATAAGGAGTTTGTTTTTTTGTAATTTTCACACTTGATTAAGAGGTCTTCAGGTAAAGCTATAGTGAGCATACTATATGCTCTAATGTCTACTTTGACCTTCTTCGCATCCTCAGGTGACAGATCCTTCATACTTATGGGTTGATTGTTGTCCTGTAATCAGGTCCAAGTGTTGGTGGAATATAAGGACGTTTAGTGATGGACACGAATAAATCAGAATCAGTGTAATGCACATGATTCCTAAATCCGAAGTTCCATGTTTTGAAATCAACTATGTTTTCCAACTTTGGAGGTTGGTAAGCTGATCAAACAAGTGAACTAATCATCTTAGTTAATGTGATAATTGTTAACTAAATCTTAATTATCGGTTAATCAAGTTATTAAAATCAAAATTAGTCAATCCTCTTAACAAATTCTCAACCGATATGGAATTATGGATGTTTGATAATATGTTTTGTTCAAATTTGTTTGAACAACCGTTTATTATCAATCAATGACACAAATCTACGAATCAAAAAGATTTTGATGTAAATTGAAGTTAATCGAGCAATGGAACAGTACTCGCCGAACGATAAACCAGGGTTTGATGATTTTAAATTGATTAAACCAAATTATTGAGTAGAATTCCTTTGTAAGCTATCGATTAGCTTAACTCACCTTGTGTGTTGATTAATTCATTCAATAACACCCTTGAATCTGAGTTATGAACTCTCAAGTCGTTACGAACACCCTAATGATATAAACAATCAATTTAAACAAATCTAACACTGATAGATCAATTGATCTAGATCAATGAGTACGAGGCTCTGATATGTAAGGCCCCGTTCCTGGGACGCTCATAGTCGGTCATTCATCGCACATAAAATATAAAACATACATTCACATTTACTAAAACATTGCAGCGGAATATTTAAAACCATTACATATATAAATAATTTCTTTTGCAAAATAATACAACATTGTTGACATTAGAAAAACATCATTTGTTTGCATTACATCAAAAAACATCATCGTTATATAAAATGGATGCCATCCCAAAAACTTCCTAAGTAGTTGCGCCCGTGCCATCCTCAGCAATCATTACCTGCGAACTGGAAAATACATAAAAGTCAGCGTTGCTGAGTGAGTTCTAGTTTTATAGATAAAACACTTTATATTCGTTTAAAACCGTTCATTACTTTCGTTCACGATCACGCATCATACGTACAAATAGATAACCTTATTATTATCTTTCGTCATCATTCTTTGACATTCATTCACTCGTTATCATCCATTCATATGTTTAATACATTTCATACGTTCATCATTATCTTTTGATGCCATGTACTATCCGCCAAACGTAGGCACGAAGCGGTACTGGGCCAAAGTCTATAAGTAGACACATAATATAACGCACGAAGCGTGAGACCAATACCGCAGAAAGTTCACTCATCATTATCTTTACCTTAATTTGGACCTATGCCATATGTTATACCCCAAACGTAGGCACGAAGCGGGTATTGGGACGAAAGTCTATAAATAGACCCATAACATAACGCATGAAGCCTGACACCAGTATCGGGGCAAGCGACAAGGATCCCATACATTTGGTAAATCATAAGGGATAGACCCTTGTGTGCAGCCTTTGTGGTAGCTAACCCGTGCACTGTTGAGTTGAAGACATTTCAGAGTTGTGCACCTCCTTTCACTTTGCTTGCAAGGCTTTTCATTCATTCATTCTTTCATTAATGCATGCATTCATTCAATCTTTACGTTCCTCATTTCATTATTATTATCTTCCGCTTTCATTACATAATACTTTACATTCATTTCAGAATCATACCACATAAAGCCACGGAATAATACATAATAAGGATCACAAAGAAAGCATAACATAAATATACATATCATCATCACACATCATCATGCAACATCATATAATAATCACACATCATTCACTCCCATACATATACACATAAACATACGGGTACACACCCAAAACATATAAAACGTTAAACATGCATTTCCAGCCCCAAAAAGTTTAAAAAACCATTAAAACAGGGGATCTAAAACTCACCTTTGACAACTTTCGGATAGAACTCCTTCAAACCCGAATGCAACTGAGTTCAAGCACCTAGAACCCACCAAAAAGACAACCCGAACACAAAACACACATATAAGCATGTAACCGAGGCTATAAACCAGCCAAGGACACTTCAAAACACCAAAAACTTACCTTGAATTCGGTTTTCTTCTTCTTGTTCTTTAAAAATCCGAGAGCTCTTATGCTCCTTCTCTCTCTAAAACCAAGCAAAAGTGATGTGCATGGTGATTTGAGCGACCATATCACCTTTTGTACAAAATATATTATTTAATTTGTACCATTTGCATATTTAACCCCTCATCTTGGGTTAAATTGCATTTTCCTCTTTTCTCTTCACTTTTATTCTACATTTTACATCTTTTGAAATTTCCGGGTGTTACATGATACCACCTTTGAATCCAAGGATCGAAACATGAATTTTATCAGGTTAGATTGCATGAATAGTGATCGTGGAATTATCACTACTAGTTGTTTAAAGGATTGATGATGAAATAACAATTGTAATATGAATCAATGAAGAATAGTTCAAATAAATGTAAAAACAGATGAACATAATGAATAAGCAAACACGTTTGATTCAAAAGCTTTTTTTAATACTGATTAACGACTAAAATTTAACAAATAATGATTCAATGATTGATATTATTGATTGCTAGGGTTTTAATGATGATTTGGTGTGTATTGTTATGATTGTTGTTAGGGTTGCTAGGGTTTGATCACGGATACCTAAATGTGTGCACCTATGCCTTGTATTTATAGGCCTAGGGAATTAGTATTAGAGTAACAGTAACTTTCTTATCTTGGTAAGAAAGTGACTCAGAGAATGTCTTGATGTGACGTTCTCTGACTAAAGTAAGTCATCCGTAGAAGTTGACTTTATGACCTCACTTTAGTGTTTGACTTGTTGACTTGATGTACTTGGAGAAGTACATGCAAGTGTTTTGGTCTTCCGTAGGACTGGAGTCTTCTGTAGGACTTTGTTCTTCAGTAGAAGTTTGGCCTTCAGCAGAACTTTGGTCTTCGGTAGGAATCTGTCACTTGAGACTTCATCCGCAGCAAGTTGTTCTTCCGTAGAAGATCCTCGGATGCACAATTCCTTGTTGTTCTCGCAGAACATCTACGGAAGTACAGAGTGTTCATCCGTAGATAGTTCTTACCCTTAGTTAATTTACAAAATTGACTAAGGATGATGTCATTCCTGCAATCACACATATAAATCAATACAGTTATTGGGTTAACTTATACATATATTGCATACATCAAAGAGAAATATGTACAAGAGTTTATTACAAAAAAATGATTAAAGTTCTAAGCCTATACATTGAATCTAGCTGTATTGGAACTAGATCTAACAATTATGAAGGGAATCTTGAGGATGACATGTTGCGATAAATATAATATTTTATTAGTTTTAACAAAAACACAAATGGTTTTACACATAATTTTCAATGATTAATTGTTTAAAAATGGATTACACTATATAGGGCGATGTGGTCTGCCTCGCAAGTATACGTTCATGTTTGACACATGTCACTCATGCTGTCCAAATCGAGGTTTGCACGTCGGTGTAATTCCCATTAGTCACCATACACGTGCCAATTTGGGATTGTTTCCATAGGCTAGTCGATATGGCCCATATCCTTCTAGCGATGCAATCCGCATTGGCTCTAGCGACGCAACACATTTTTTTGTTGCGGTCCGCATCGAGCCTTGATCCTAATTTCGTTTTTTATTTTGGATATGAATTTTGAGAGTTTTATAACCTTCCCTCCCATCTATATTCTGGACCTCACTTGAAGTTCCATTAAATCTTAACAGTGTTAGCTTTTTATTCTTAAGCTTCCTAACATGTATTTCTTTGATTTGAAGTGATTGTTATATTAACATAAGGTTTCTATTAACTTCGACGTCTTGTAGTGGCCTGTATGAAGTTTTATCAGTGAAGCCTTTCATAGGTTGGATACATGGACATATCATGTACTCTATTCAGTTCTTTTGAAAGTTGTAAACGGGTCCAACCCTTTGAAGTGAGGTGAAAGCTCAAACGAACATAGGGCTTAGCTTCCTTTTATTTCCAAATCACATTATGCCTTACAAAGGGGAAACGCTTCACAAAGCCTTATCGCCTAAAATGATTCTAATTTTTTTCTTCTTCGATCAACATATATCTTTTGTCATTCTATGGCAAGTTCTAGTTATTCTTTGATTTGCAGGATTTTATCAATTATCTTCTAAACTATTTATAATCTAGATAATTGACTTACACCTATCTCAGACCAACATACACGGTGTATACATTTTCTATTGTATAAGGCTTAATACAGTGTTGCATGATACTGGTGTGATAGTTGTTACTTTATGTGAATTCCATTAGCGGTAAGTGGCCATCCCAAATTCCACCTAAATTGATCACGCAAGCGTTTAACATATTCTCTAGAGTTTGAATTTGTTCTTAGACTTTGACCATATGTCTGCAGGTGGTTTGTCGTGCAGAGATTTAACTTTAGTTTGATGGCCTTTTGAAAACTCTGCCAAAATCAGGAGGTAAAAGGACTATCCATATTATATACTATGCATAAGCATACTCCATGTAAAGTAACGATCTTATTGACGTATAGCTTTGCCAACTTATAAAGTCTCATCAACAAAATAGGCAGACTTTGTTAGTCTATCAATGATAACCCATAATGTATCATTCCCATAATTGGTTTGTAGAATATTTGTCATGAAATCCATTGTTTCTAGATCGGTAATTCAAGCTATTGTGATAAACCAAAGGGTTTTTGATGTTCAACTTTAACTTGGAAACAAAGTCAAACATTTGGCAACATATAAGAGAATATTTTTCTTTGTTCGAATCAACCAATAAAAATTATATAAGTTCTTATACATCTTGTCTCAACACGGATGTATCATATACTTAGATTTATGAGCTCCTCTAAGATTTTCTTTCTAAGATTGCCCGTGACTCGTACCCAGATATGTTTATTCCTTCTTAATAACTCATCATATCCTTTATTTAGTTGTTCAAGCATACTCTTCATTCCTTCTTTCTCAAAGTTCACTTCTTAAGCTAAAGATTGAGCTTTCTTTGGTTGATCAGTTAAATAAACCTATAACTAATGTCGTAACGCATGAACTCATGTAGGATTACATATTCTTTCCTACTCAAAGCATCAATTTTGACATTGGTCTTTCTTTTGTGGTAAGAGATCTCATAATCGTAATCACTTAGGATTTTTATCTAACGTTGTTGTCATTTAAAGTTGAGGTTGTTAATGGGATCCTAAGATGGGAGAAGTCCTTGATGATTTGATAGTAATACCAAGCTAGTTCTAAAAAAGTTGTATTTCATTAGGTGTTCTAGGTTTCTTCCATTAAGCAATGGCTTCCATCATGGTTGGAGTGACTTGACTGCCATGTGTATTGATTATATGACTAAAAAATTGTACTTCTGTTAGCCAAAATTCACATTTGAAGTTTATAGCATATAATTTCTCATATTGTAATAATTCTAGTAGATTCGAAGACAAGTCTTCTAGTCCTCCTTAGTCTTTGAATAGATAATTACATCATTGATGAAAATTATGATAAACTTATCTAAATATGGTTTGTAGACCCTATGCATCATGTCAATGAATATTGCTCAGACATTAGTGAGTCCAAATGACATAACCGTGAACTCATATTGTCCATACCTTACTCTTAGGAATATTGCTAAGACATTAGACAATCTTAGGAATGTCCTCTTCTTGTACATTTAATTGTTGATATCCTAATTTAAGATCAACCTTGGAGAAGTGACAAGCTCCCAAAGTTGATCGAAAAGATCATCGATATGATAAAGAGGATATCAAATTCTGATGGTTACTTTGTTAAATTCTTGATATTTAAGGCACGTTCTTATTAAACCGTTCTTTTTCTCAATAAATAAGAATGGAGCTCCCCACGACGAAGAACTTGCTCTAATCCTTCTTCTAGAAGTTTATCCCACTGTTTCTTTAATTCGTTCATCTCCGTTAGTGAAAGTCTATACGAGGCTTTAGCTACCGAGGTTGTATCCGACACTAAAACAATTTTGAATACTACTTCACGCTCAGGACGGATGCCGGGCACTTCATCGGGAAAAGACGCCGTCAAAGTCCGCTACTACAACATATATTAATTCTTCTTTTTGTGTTAGTGTTAATAAAAAAGATTAGATAAGCCAGATGACCTTTATTTAAGCACTTCTTCACTTTAAACATGGATATGAATCTAACTAGCTTTGGGTACTTATCACCATTAATGGTTCCCATAAGGGTTTTTATTTCAACAACCTTTATGTCATATCGGATATGGACTTGGTTAGAAGCCAACCAATCCATTATCAAGACAACAACAAAACCAGCCAATGTCGTGGGTAACAATTGGATGGGTATGATGTGCCCTAAGAGATTTATGTGACAGTTTTTTAAGGATATAGAGATCTTGGTTATCTCACCATTAGCGGTTTTCATTTCATATGGTTGTGCTAACTTAGCAAAGAGTATATTTCGCAAACTAAAAAATTTATGATCAACAAAACTTTGGTATGCATCAGAATCACATAATATGCTAGTAGAAGTTTGGTTAACAAGAAACGTACTAGTGATAGCATGTGGTAGTTTTTTTCCTTAATGGATGTTAACCACAAAGGCTCTCTTATTTTTCTTTTGACCTCCGTTGGTCTTTGTTCCATTGGTACTAGCACCTCTAAGATTGCTAGGTTTCAACTTAGAACAATTATAGTTGATATGTCCTTTCTATCCATAACGGAAACACTTTACATTCTACGTGTAACAATCCCCTATTCTATGTCCTAAAATCTTGCAATATTCAAAAAATAGATTTCTTTCAATCATGCATTTCCTAAGTGCCATTTCCTACAAGTCTAACACTCAAAAATGATCAATTTATTACTATTTTGTTTTCCGGTTCTCATTTACCCTTCCTAAACTCTTGTACACCTTGCTTCATAATTTCTTGTTTCTTATTCTCCTTTTGTGTTTTACTCAATCCATCTGTGGTCATAGCTGCTAACTTCACCATTAAATTTATCAAGTTAGCCATAGCTACCTTTAGTATATCCTAGATTATAACTGCTTCTTCGGGTATTACAAAATGAGCTAAGAAGCGTGAGTATTCGGAAAAGAATTAGTAATATATTTTTGTAACTTGTTGCCTTAATTCATTAAATCCACAATTTCTATTTCATTCTTCTCTCATTCATTAAAAGGATAAAATATTTGTAATATAGCTCGAGATAATTCTTTCCAACTCATTTCATAGGCAAAACTTCTACCTTTTCTTTGAATAAGTTATTCCATTGTTCTAAAGTTGAATAAGTTGGATACAAATAGCAGTTGGACTTTTATTATACATTTATTAATCATTACTTCATCATCTATCTTTTCTAACCTATCTTTTCAAACCATAGGTCCTATAACTACAACCGTATTATTTGGTGTTTCCACTTTTGTTGTCTTGTTATTTACTGTAGACTCTTTTTTGTTACAACCATGTTGGGACTCAGTTTTGTTTCTTTTTTTATCCAGAATAAGTTTTCCTTTCATCTAGTTGTATCCGACACAAACAATTTTGAATTCTACTTCACGCTCAAGAGGGATTCCAGGTACTTCATCCGGAAAGACGCCATCAAATTCCGCTACTACTACATATATTAATTCTTATTTTTGTGTTAGTGTTAATGAAAAAGATTAGACAAGCCAGACAACCTTTGTTTAAGCAATTCGTCACTTTAAACATGGATATGATTCTAACTAGCTTTGGGTACTTATCACCACGAATGGTGATTTTCTTTCATGTTGGGGTTTGTATTTCTACGACCTTCATGTCATATTGGATATAGACTTGGTTAGAAGCCAACCAATCCATTCTCAAGAAAACATCAAAACTAGCCAATGACATGGGCAACAATTGGACGCCTATGACGTGTCCTAAAAGAATTATGTGACAATTTTTTAGGGATATATAGATCTTGATTATCTCACCATTAGCGGTTTTTATTTCATATGGTTGTGCTAACTTAGCAAAGAGTATATTTCGCGAACTACAAAATTTATGATCGACAAAACTTTGGTTTGCGACAGAATAAAATAATACACTAGCATAAGTTTGGTTAACAAGATACGTACTAGTGATAGCATGTGGTAGTTTATTTCTTAATGGACGTTAAGCACAAAGGCTCTCTTATCTATCTTTTCACCTCCATTGGTCTTTGTTCCTTGGTATTAGCACCTCTATGGTTGCTAGGTTTCAAGTTAGGACAATTAGTGTTGATATGTCCTTTCTATCCATAATGGAAACACTTTCCATTCAACCTGTAACAATCCCCTATTCTATATCCTAAAATATTACAATATTCAAAAAATACATTGCTTTAAATTATGCATTTTCCTAAGTGCCATTTCCTACAAATCTAACACTAAAACTCTCATTTACCCTTCCTAAACTCATTTTCCTAAGGACAATTATTAATATTTTTGTTTTCAGATTCTCATTTACCCTTCCTAAACTCTTGTTCACCTTGTTTCACAATTTCTTGTTTCTTATTCTCCTTTCGTGTTTTACTCAATCCATCCATGGTCATAGCTGCTAACTTCAAGGTTAGATTTATCGACTTAGCCGTAGCTGCCTTTAGTATATCCTAGATTATAACTTCTTCTTCGGGTATTAACAAATGAGGTAAGAAGCGTGAGTATTCGAAAAAAATTAGTAATATATTTATTTTTAACTTGTTGGATTCGATCATTAAATCCACAATTTCTATTTCAATCGGCTCTCATTCACTAAAGGATATAACTTTTGTAATATAGCTCCTGATAATTCCTTCCAACTCATTTCATAGGCAACTCTTGTACCTTTTCTTTGAATAAGATTATTCCAGTGTTCAAGAGTTGAATGAGTTGGATACAAATAGCACTTGGTCTTTTATTGGACATTTATTAATCACTACTTCATCATCTATCTTTTCTAACCATCATAAGGTTGCAACAACTCCTTTGCTATAGGCAAATTCTACTAGTTTACAGACTGGAAAGGTCCTATAACTATAGTCGTATTATTTGGTGTTTCTACTTTTGTTGTCTTGTTATTTACTATAGACTCTTTTTTGTTACAACCATGTTAGGACTTAGTTTCGTTTCTTTTTGTATCCAGAATAAGTTTTCCTTTCATCTAGTTGTATCCAACACTAAAACAATTTTGAATTCTACTTCACGCTCAAGAGGGATTCCAGGTACTTCATCCGGAAAAGATTTGATAAACCAGACATTCTTTGTTTAAGCACTTCGTCACTTTAAACATGGATATGATTCTAACTAGCTTTGGGTACTTATCATCGTGAATGGTGATTTTCTTACATGTTGGGGTTTGTATTTCTACGACATTCATGTCATATCAGATATGGAATTGGTTAGAAGCCAACCAATCCATTCTCAAGACAACATCAAAACTAGCCAATGTTATGGGTAACAATTGGACGGGTATGACGTGCCCTAACAGATTTATGTGATATTTTTTAAAGCATATAGAGATCTTTATTATCTCACAGTTAGCTGTTTTTATTTCATATGGTTTTGATAACTTAGCATAGAGTATATTTCGCAAACTATAAAATTTATGATCGACAAAACTTTGGTTTGCAATAGAATCAAATAATACGCTAGCATAAGTTTGGTTACCAAGAAACGTACTAGTGATAGCATGTGGTAGTTTTTTTTCTTAATGGACGTTAATCACAAAGGCTCTCTTATTTTTCTTTTGACCTCCATTGGTCTTTGTTCCACTTGTACTAGCACCTCTAAGGTTACTAGGTATCAACTTAGGGCAATTAGTGTTGATATGTCCTTTCTTTCCATAATGGAAACAGTTTCCATTCTACTTGTAACAATCCCCTATTCTATATACTAAAATCTTGCAATATTCAAATAACGCATTGCTTTCAATTAAGCATTTTCCTAAGTGCCATTTCCTACGAGCCTGACAATCAAAAATGATCAATTTATTACTATTTTTTGTTTTCAGGTTCTCATATACCCTTCCTAAACTCTCACCTTGCTTCACAATTTCTTGTTTCTTATTCTCCTTTCGTGTTTTACTCAATCCATTTATGGTCATAGCTGCTATCTTCATGGTTAAATCTATCGAGTTAGCCGTAGCTGCCTTTAGTATATCCTATATTATAACTGCTTCTTCGGGTATTACCAAAAGAGGTAAGAAGTGTGAGTATTCGAAAAAAATTAGTAATATATATTTTTAACGTGTTCCCTTTGATCATTAAATCCACAATTTCTAATTCAATCTGCTCTCGTTCATTAAAGGATATAAATTTTGTAATATAGCTCTAGATAATTCCTTCCAACTCATTTCATAGGTAACTCTTCTACCTTTGCTTTGAATAAGATTATTCCATTGTTCTAGAGTTGAATGAGTTTGATACAAATAGCACTTGGTCTTTTATTAGACATTTATTTCACTACGTCATCATCTATCTTTTCTAACCATTATAAGGTGGCAACAATTCCTTTGATATAGGCAAATTATGCTAGTTTACAGGCCGGAAAGGTCTTATAACTACAAGCGTATTATTCGGTGTTTCTACTTTTGTTGTCTTGTTATTTACTACAGACTCTTTTTTGGTACAACCATGTTAGGACTCAGTTTCATTTTTTTATCCAGAATAAGTTTTCTTTTCATCTAGTTGTATCCGACACAAACAATTTTGAATTTTACTTCACACTCAGGAAGGATTTCAGGTACTTCATCCAAAAAGACGCCATCAAATCCCGCTACTACTACATATATTAATTCTTCTTTTTATGTCAGTGTTAATGAAAAAGATTAGATAAGCCAGACAACCTTTCTTTAAGCACTTCGTCACTTTAAACATGGATATGATTCTAACTAGCTTTGGGTACTTATCACCATGAATGGTGATTTTTTGTTGTACGGGTTTGTATTTCTACGACCTTCATGTCATATTGGATATGGACTTGGTTAGAAGCCAACCAATCCATTATCAAGGCAGCATCAAAACTAGCCAAGGTCATGGGTAACAATTGGACGGGTATGGCGTGCCCTAACAGATTTATGTGACTATTTTTTAAGGATATAGAGATCTTTATTATCTCACCATTTGTGGTTTTCAATTCATATGGTTGTGCTAACTTAGCAAAGAGTATATTTTGGCGAACTACAAAATTTATGATCGACAAAACTTTGGTTTGCAATAGGATCAATTAATACGGTAGCATAAGTTTGGTTAACAAGAAACGTACTAGTGATAGCATGTGGTAGTTTTTTTTCTTAATGGACGTTAAGCACAAAGGCTCTCTTATTTTTCATTTGACCTCCATTGGTCTTTGTTCCACCGGTACTAGCACCTCTATGGTTGCTAGGTTTCAACATAGGACAATTAGTGTTGATATGTCCTTTCTATCCATAATGGAAACAATTTCCATTCTACGTGTAACAATCCCCTATTCTATATTCTAAAATCATGCAATATTCAAAAAATGTATTGCTTTTAATTATGCATTTTTGTAATTGCCATTTCATACAAGTCTAACACTAAAAAATGATCAATTTATTACTGTTTTTTGATTTCAGGTTCTCATTTACCCTTCCTAAACTCTTGTTCACCTTGCTTCACAATTTCTTGTTTCTAATTCTCCTTTCATGTTTTACTCAATCCGTTTGTGTTTATAGGTGCTAACTTTACTGTTAAATCTATCGAGTTAGCCGTAGCTGCCGTTAGTATATCCTAGATTATAACTGCTTCTTCGGGTATTACCAAATGAGGTAGCAAGCGTGAGTATTCGAAAAAAAATTAGTAATGTATTTTTTTAAGTTGTTGCCTTCGATCGCTAAATCCACCATTTATATTTCAATCGGCTCTCGTTCATTAAAGGATATGAATTTTGTAATATAGCTCCAGATAATTCCTTCCAACTCATTTCATAGGCAACTCTTCTACCTTTGCTTTGAATAAGATTATTCAATTGTTCTAGAGTTGAATGAGTTGGATACAAATAGCACTTGATCTTTTATTAGACATTTATTAATCACTACTTCATCATCTATCTTTTCTAACCATCATAAGGTGGCAACAACTCCTTCGCTATAGGAAATTATACTAGTTTACATGCTAGAAAGGTCTTATAATTACAAGCGTATTATTTGGTGTTTCTACTTTTGTTGTCTTTTTATTTACTATAGACTCTTTTTTGTTATAACTATGTTGGGACTCAGTTTCATTTCTTTTTTTATCCAGAATAAGTTTTCTTTTCATCTACTTGTATCCGACAATAAAACAATTTTGAATTAGGTACTTCATCCGGAAAAAACGCCATCGAATTCCGCTACTACTACATACATTAATACTTTTTTATGTTAGTGTTATTGAAAAAGATTAGATAAGCCGGACAACCTTTGTTTAAGCACTTCGTCACTTTAAACATGGTGATTTTCTTTCCTGTAGGGGTTTGTATTTCTACGACCTTCATGTCATATCGGATATGGACTTGGTCAGAAGCCAACCAATACATTCTCAAGACAACATCAAAACTAGCCAATGTCATGGGTAACAATTGGACGGGTATGACGTGCCCTAATAGTGACAATTTTTTAAAGATATAGAGATGTTGATTATCTCACCATTAGCAGTTTTCATTTCATATGGTTGTGCTAACTTAGCAAAGACTATATTTCCCAAACTACAAAATTTATGATCGACAATACTTTGGTTTGCAACATAATCAAATAATACGCTAGCATAAGTTTTGTTAACAAGAAACATACTGATGATACCCTGTGGTAGCTTTTTTCCTTAATGGACATTAAGCACAAAGGGTCTCTTATTTTTTTTGACCTCCATTGGTCTTTGTCCCATTGGTACTAGCACCTCTAAGGTTGCTAGGTTTCAACTTAGCACAATTATTGTTGATATGTCATATCTATCCATAATGGAAATACTTTCCATTCTACCTGTAACAATCCCCTGTTCTATATCCTAAAATCTTATAATATTCAAAAAATCCATTGTTTTCAATTATGCATTTTCATAAGTGCCATTTCCTTGTAACACCCCGAATTTCTATTTAAAACAAAAGGAAAGGAAAATTAAATAGAAAGAATAGAAATTATGCACAAGTGGAGGGGGAAAAAGTGTACAAAGTACAAACCTTATTATTTTAAGGTTTAAAAAGGGCATGGATGCCCATTTCTTCTTCTTCTTCTTCAACCGGCTGAAAAGAAGAAAGAAGAGAGAGAGAGCCCCGGTTCTAGAGAGAGAAAGTGGAGGAAGCAGCTTCAAAAGGTAAGTCTTCTCTTATAACGATCTCGGTTTCAGCTGGGTTTCGAGTTCTTGACCGAAGTTCTTGGTATTTAGAGTTTGTTTTCGGGATTCAAGAGTTGAATCGAAAGTGGGTCTTGAACGGGAAGAGTGTTGCTCAAAGGCTGCTCAAGGTGAGTTTCTAGAACCCCTCTTTTACTGATTTTCAACTCGTTCGGGGCTATTATGCATACTAAGTAAATGTTTTGAAAATAACCGTGGGTTTACAGCTTTATGTTCGAAATGATGTATGTATGTTTTAGTGTAAATTGTGGGTTCATGATGAGGTTTAGCATATCTATATGGCCTTAGTATGTTAGATTTATGCTTGGGTATGATTAGAATGATAATCGGACGAATTTGATCGCGTAGAGAACATTTCAGAATGATTCAGACGAACATGAACAGTGGTCCATGCGCCTGAATTATTGGCCATGTGTCCAAGGGGAGGCCCATGCGCCCAAGGGGAGGCCCATGGGCCTAAAATGAGGCCCATGCGCCTAAAGGTTGGCTCATACGCCTGAAATGAATCCCATGCGCCTGAAATGAATCCCATGCGCCTGAAAGGAGTCCCCATGCGCCTGAAAGAAGTCCCATGCGCCTAAAATGAATCCCATGCGCCTAAACAGGGCCATGCGCCCAAAGTGTTAAAATGGCTAAGTGTTGATGCGCCTAAGCAGGGCAGAAGCGCCCAAATAGTGCACATGCGCCCAGATCAATTTTATGCATAGAATTTTATGCTCATGCGCCTGAAAGGTCCCATACGCCCAAGTTGGACCTAAGGTTTTTCTAAGTGGTTTTTAAGGGGTAAAATGAGGAGATAGGCCTGGTTATGATGTGATGGCTTATGTTTGATGTGTGTTATGCATGTATGATGTTGCCTGTATGGTGACGGTGTATGTTTATTATTAAGTATATGTTCCTTCTTATGTATGTATGTGTGTCTTCCCTTGGCTTTGCGTTGAACGTTAATGAACGTAATAAAGTATTATGTAAACGTAAAGTAGAAGATAATGAAAAGATGAACGTTAATGAATGAATGCATGTATTAATGAACGAACGTGAACGTAAGAGGCTTGCAAGCAAAATATAGTGAGGTGCACGGCTCTAAACGCCTTAAGCTCAACCACGTGAGGTTCAGCAAATCCTAAAGTGTGCACGCAAGGGTTCCAGTCTTTGTGACTGACCTTCAGAGTTGTTACCAATTTCGGTGGGGGTGTTGTTACCCATTTCGGTGGGGGTATTGTTACCCATTTCGGTGGGGGTGTTGTTACCCATTTCGGTGGGGGTGGAATATATGATGGTTACCCGAGTTACGTATAACTTCGGGGGTGTGGCATAAAGCCAAGCATAGTTATGAGGTGAGCGACTTTGTGTTGCAACAGACTCGGATGGAGTTCAATCCCTGTGATTGACTAATATGGGATCTTTGTCGCGTATCCCGGTGTTGTGTCAGTCTTCGGACATGAGTCGGGGGCTTGTGAGCAGGTCCCGGCACAGCATCAGCTTTCAAGCGTGAGACGGGGATATTGCATGAGACGAGACTCGAGTAACAAAGAGTAATGAACTAAAGATAAAGTATGAAAGAATAAAGTATGAAAAGAACGTTAATGAATTATCGTAATAACGTACTAAACAGGATCTTTGTCATTCGACCTCAGTAATCGTGGCTGAGTGCCACGAAGAGGGTAAAGTCTGACCGAATCTAGAAAGAAAAGTGAACGATAATGTAATACGTTAAATGAGCAAAGGTAATGAACGTAATGATGAAGATAATAATGATATTATCTGTATGTACGTATGATGCATGATCGCGAACGATTGTAAAGTATAGCATGATTTGAAATAAAGTAAAGAACGGTTTTTTTACAAAGTAAAGTATTTTATTATAAAAACTAGAACTCACTCAGCGTCGCTGACTTTTGTATGCATGATAGTTGGCAGGTATTTGTTGATGTTGAGGAGTTGCAGGCATTGATGCATAAGCTACTGGGAGCATTTTGAGGCTGGCATCCGTATTTTGACATGTCTTTGTATTTGAGATGAAACCAAATGTTGTAAATGAATGAAATGACATGTTTTTAGTTATTAATGAAAGTTTTAAATCCCGCTGCAAAATAAATACGTTTTATAATGTTTTATGTGCAATGAATGACCAACTGTGAGGTGTCCGGGAACGGGGCCTTACAAGTTGGTATCAGAGCCAAAGTTTAAGTGAAATGGGTAAATTTTCAAATAAACCTATTCTTAAACTGAGAATGGGACTAAAAGGAAAACGGATGCCAGTCCTAGTAGCTACGTGCCTGCAGGTAAAGGTTTTATGTAAACGATTTATGTAAGTTAACGTTAACCAGTATTATGTGCGCATGTTATGTGGTCTATGTGTTGCTGATAGATTTGGATATTGATGTAGTCAGGACAGGTAATGCTCGGGGTATGAAGAGTAAAGTAAGTGGCTAATCACAACTGGCCACTGTAATTAGGGACTTACTATACTTGACATAAACTGAGTTGTTACTTGAATGACCGTGTTAGTGTTTGAATCTTCCAGTGTGTTTAGAGAATGACTGGTGGTAGATCTTCTAAGGCTTCGCGAGATGGAGGCGGTGGTGGATGTGGTGCTGAACCATGGGTCACAAGAAGAAGGTCTAGGTCTGAAGGAGTAGTTCATGAGGAACCTGAGACCCCTCATCAGGAGGGCGGCGATGAGAATGCTAATCAGAGGGCTTTGATGAGAGAGGCGGTTGCGGAGGAAGTGCAACAGGCCATGAGGACGATCCTACTGTCTATAATGACAGAAGTGATGAAGGCGGTTAGGGATGGGGAGAGACAAGAAAGGGGTAGATCTTCGGGCGAAAGGAGACGGCCCGAGACTGAAACGGTTTTCTTCGATGATGAAGAGGAAGAAGAGGAGGAGCCTGCGCCGGAGGCGGCACGAGGCTGTAACTATGGGGCGTTCCAACGATGCAAGCCCCCAACCTTTGATGGAAATGGCACTGCTGCTGCTGCTCACCGATGGGTGAGGGAAATGAAAGCTGTTTTAAACATCAACGAGTGCCGGGAAGACCAGAAGGTAAAGTTTGCTGCCCACTCTTTTGTGGACTCAGCCTTGTGTTGGTGGGACAATATTGTCCAGGTTGAAGAAGCAGGGCTATCGGAAGGATGAGATGGCCGGAGTTGAAAAGGCTGGTAATTGAGGAGTTCTGTCCTCATCGTGAGATGGACAAAGTTGAAAGAGAGTTCCTGCAGCTGGAGGCGGGGACGATGACACATCAACAGTACACTACGAAGTTCAACGAGATGGCACGTCTGGTGCTGGATCAGGTGACACCTCTTTCGCGAAAGATCAAGAGGTACATTCAGGGCTTACCGGCGGACATCCGTAGGCACATGATCGTTGCCCGACCGAGCAAGTTTAGGTCGGCGGTTGATTTGGCGGGGAGGTTGTATTATGAAAGATTCGTGATGGTGACTGAAAGTAGCAAGAAAGGAGAGGGTGATCAAGAATGGGACGTGAAACGATTGGGACATGGCGGAGCCACTCCAGGTGGTAAAGGTGCACAAGTGGATGATCAGCGTGTGGTCATAACTGGTGCGGGGTCGAAAAGGTGTGACAAGTGTGGACACAGGCACCCCGGGGAATGTAGATTGGGGGGCAATGTCTGTTTCCGTTGTGGGAGGACCGAACATGTGGCGAAGAACTGCGGTATGGGGAGGTGTTATTCCTGTGGTGAGGAAGGTCACATGAGCAGGGATTGCACGAAGCCGAGGGCGGAAGGTTCAGGAGTGGAGAAGATCGGAGGAAGCTAGGATGGACCACGATGTTGTGTCAGGTACGTTTCTAGTAAAACTAAACTTTAGCCTTAGTGTTATTTGATTCTGGTGCTAGAAAAAAAAAGTTTTATCTTTGCTGCTTACTGTGCTAAGTTGCCTATTAGTGGTAAGGATATAGGTACGCCCTTTGAGTAGAATCACTATTAGTAAGTCTACTAGGTTACCTAATGCCCTAGAGGATTGCGCGATAGAATTGAGAGAGAGAGCACGTGTTCCTGCTAGGCTGTTCAAGACGGACATAGGTAGGTAGACATGCATCTCCGGGTGAGTTGATCAGTAGTCTATGACTCAAACCCTAAGTGTTGCAAGAAGATGGATTGCTCAACCGTGCACAACCAGAGTTTGGTGTCGACCTACGACAATGAATACTGAGGAAGGCTTCGACCAGGAAAGCGGATTGCTTGGGTTGGAATCGAGTAAAGCTAATAGTAAAGTGTAGAGGGACATTCCCAGTTGTTGCACAGGTAGTAGAAGTGACACATCGACTGGAGCTACCCGATGAGTTAAGTGGAATTCATCTGATGTTCCATGTATCTCGTCTAAGAAAGAGCTCAACCGATGAGGATATGATCATGCTACTAGAGAATACTGAGAGGGATAAAGTATCCAACCACAAGAAGCAGTTGGTGGCTATTATTAATAAGAAAAAGATAATAGGCTAAGGAGGATGATGGTTTTACTTGTGCAGGTGCAGTGAAGTCTAAAAGGATCTAAGTTTAAGTGCAAGATCAAAGAAGAGGTGAGACAGTGTTATCCATAACTGTTGAGAAGCGACAGGTTTCGGGGACGAAACCTCTTTAAGGGGGGTAGACTTGTAACACCCCGAATTTCTATTTAAAACAAAAGGAAAAGAAAAGTAAATAGAAAGAATAGAAATTGTGCACAAGTGGAGGGGGAAAAAGTGTACAAAGTACAAACCTTATTATTTTAAGGTTTAAAAAGGGCATGGATGCCCATTTCTTCTTCTTCTTCTTCAACCGGCTGAAAAGAAGAAAGAAGAGAGAGAGAGCCCCGGTTCTAGAGAGAGAAAGTGGAGGAAGCAGCTTCAAAAGGTAAGTCTTCTCTTATAACGAGCTCGGTTTCAGCTGGGTTTCGAGTTCTTGACCGAAGTTCTTGGTATTTAGAGTTTGTTTTCGGGATTCAAGAGTTGAATCGAAAGTGGGTCTTGAACGGGAAGAGTGTTGCTCAAAGGCTGCT
The DNA here is from genome assembly GCA_025215565.1 of Flaveria ramosissima. Taxonomy (NCBI): domain Eukaryota; kingdom Viridiplantae; phylum Streptophyta; class Magnoliopsida; order Asterales; family Asteraceae; genus Flaveria; species Flaveria ramosissima. The sequence continues at coordinate 15,950,055 of CM046046.1, read as the reverse complement.
CAAGGTGAGTTTCTAGAACCCCTCTTTTACTGATTTTCAACTCGTTCGGGGCTATTATGCATACTAAGTAAATGTTTTGAAAATAACCGTGGGTTTACAGCTTTATGTTCGAAATGATGTATGTATGTTTTAGTGTAAATTGTGGGTTCATGATGAGGTTTAGCATATCTATATGGCCTCAGTATGTTAGATTTATGCTTGGGTATGATTAGAATGATAATCGGACGAATTTGATCGCGTAGAGAACATTTCAGAATGATCAAACGAACATGAACAGTGGTCCATGCGCCTGAATTATTGGCCATGCGTCTAAGGGGAGGCCCATGCGCCCAAGGGGAGGCCCATGGGCCTAAAATGAGGCCCATGCGCCTAAAGGTTGGCTCATACGCCTGAAATGAATCCCATGCGCCTGAAATGAATCCCATGCGCCTGAAAGGAGTCCCCATGCGCCTGAAAGAAGTCCCATGCGCCTAAAATGAATCCCATGCGCCTAAACAAGGCCATGCGCCCAAAGTGTTAAAATGGCTAAGTGTTGATGCGCCTAAGCAGGGCAGAAGCGCCCAAATAGTGCCCATGCGCCCAGATCAATTTTATGCACAGAATTTTATGCTCATACGCCTGAAAGGTCCCATACGCCCAAGTTGGACCTAAGGTTTTTCTAAGTGGTTTTAAGGGGTAAAATGGGGAGATAGGCCTGGTTATGATGTGATGGCTTATGTTTGATGTGTGTTATGCATGTATGATGTTGCCTGTATGGTGACGGTGTATGTTTATGATTAAGTATATGTTCCTTATTATGTATGTATGTGTGTCTTCCCTTGGCTTTGCATTGAATGTTAATGAACGTAATAAAGTATTATGTAAACGTAAAGTGGAAGATAATGAAAAGATGAACGTTAATGAATGAATGCATGTATTAATGAACGAACGTGAACGTAAGAGGCTTGCAAGCAAAATATAGTGAGGTGCATAGCTCTAAACGCCTTAAGCTCAACCGCGTGAGGTTCAGCAAATCCTAAAGTGTGCACGCAAGGGTTCCAGTCTTTGTGCCTGACCTTCAGAGTTGTTACCCATTTCGGTGGGGGTGTTGTTACCCATTTTGGTGGGGGTGTTGTTATCCATTTTGGTGGGGGTGTTGTTACCCATTTCGGTGGGGTGGAATATATGATGGTTACCCGAGTTATGTATAACTTCGGGGGTGTGGCATAAAGCCAAGCATAGTTATGAGGTGAGCGACTTTGTGTTGCAACAGACTCGGATGGAGTTCAATCCTTGTGATTAACTCATATGGGATCTTTGTCGCGTATCCCGGTGTTGTGTCAGTCTTCGGACATGAGTCGGGGGCTTGTGAGCAGGTCCCGGCACAGCATCAGCTTTCAAGCGTGAGACGGGGATATTGCATGAGACAAGATTCGAGTAATAAAGAGTAATGAACTAAAGATAAAGTATGAAAGAATGAAGTATGAAAAGAACGTTAATGAATTATCGTAATAATGTACTAAACAGGATCTTTGTCATTCGACCTCAGTAATCGTGGCTGAGTGCCACGAAGAGGGTAAAGTCTGACTGAATCTAGAAAGAAAAGTGAATGAAGATCATGTTAGGTTGGACTCACTTTAGTATAGATGTTTACTTTACATTGTAATAGGACTTTGTTAGTTTCATTTTGAATTTTGTTAAGTAATTAGCAGTTTTGGCAGTCCAGCGAAACTGTGAGCGAATCTATAGTTTCGCTCACAGTTTGCTGTTTTGGTTCACCCGGCGAACTTGTGTTCTGCCGGGCGAAACTATAGTTTCGGCATGACAGTTTCGCTAGTAGCGAAACTGTCAGCGAAACTATGACTGCTATATATACTATTGTCATTTCATTTTGCATGATAAGTTTGCAAAACCCTAATCGTGGAATTCTGTTGCAAACTATCATTTTCAAGCAGTTACTTCATTGAAATACAATTGTGCTTATTGTTATTGAGTGAGTTTGTTCATTTGAATATCAATTATGTCTTGATTCATCATATTCACCTCTTAATTGTTTGTTATTTGGTTTGTGTATTTGATATTGATCAAATTATCCTATCAATTGTACTGTTCATCGATCACATGGACCAACAATATGGTATCAGAGCCTTAGTGCTCTTGATTTGTTGAGTTTTTGTGGTTTTGGTCAATATCTAGTTTCAATCAATTCTCATTGGATTATCAGCTGTTTTTAGGATGGAAATTGATTGAATTATGCTTGTTCTGGATTGAGGAAGATTCTACAATCATCAGATCTCAAATTCATTGAGTTTTGGATGATTTCAGATTGATTTTGAGGTGAAAAAGGGTTTTGAGATCGGCCAGCGAAATTACTGTTCTTACTGCGAAACTGTCATCTTCATTCAGCGAAATTATGAGTTATTTTGGATCAGAAGTTGTTTTCTAGAGTTTCAGCGAAACTATTTCTTTGAACGAAAGTTCAGTAGTGTTTTTGATCAATTATCAAGCGAAAGTGCTGCCGAATCTATTTCTGAACGAAAGTTCAAGCTTGTTTCCTGCGAAATTAGCAGCGAAACTAAGCAATTGTTGTCTCTGATTCAAGCGAAAGTGCTGCTGAAATTGCAAGCGAAAGTGTCTGTGTTTGCGAAAGTGTCTGCGATAGTATTGTTTCAGCGAAACTGTTAGCCAAGTCACCTTTCTCAGCGAATTTGTTAGCGAATTTGTCAGCGAATTTACTAGCGAAATTATCAATCTTTTGCCGAAACTATAATGTCGAAATTAACTACTCTTACACTTGCGGATCTTGAAAGTGTTGCTCCTAATAGACCTCCAAGACTCATTAATGGAGATAATTTTGAAGATTGGAAGAGATGTCTCAAAGCTTTCTTTTTCTACACAGATCATAATCAATGGGAATCGATTATTTCAGGTCCTCATATACCTACGGTTACAATTGGTGATGTCGTTTCTCAGAACAAAGATCCATCTTCTTATACTGAAAGAGATCTGAAACTGATTGATCGTGATCAAAAAGCATTTGGTGCTCTAACTCTCTGCTTGGCTCCTGACATCTACAATCGTTTTGCAGAGCATAAAAATGCTAAATCCCTTTATGATGCTCTCTGTGAATTCTTTGATGGGAATGCAGATCTGGTGAAAGACAAGAGTATTCAAGCTGAAAAGGAGTTCAATTCGTTTGTAGGATACAAGAATGAAAGTTTGACAGATCTTACAAATCATTTCTTAACTGTCTCAAGCACTCTAAAGAAGTATGATGAAAGACTCTCCAACAGTGAACAAGTTAACAGGCTTCTCGATTCTCTTCCACCACAGTGGAGTCTTCAAGTGAGGATGCTCAAACAAGAAAGAGGTTTTACATATTATAAGCTGATGGATATCATTAACAAGTTGAAATCTTTTGAGTTGGATATGAAAAGAAGAGAATTTAACTAGACTATGATGCCCACACCTGGTTTTTCTCAAAATGCTGTTTTATTGTCATCCGCTGCAAACTCTCACATTCAAAATCCAATTCAAGGAGGGAGCAATACAAGTAATTTCTCAAGTGGTAGTAATCATGTTGGAAAAGAATTGGGAAATTCTAAGGTGAATGCTGAAACTACAATTCCATCTGAAACAATGGCTCTTTTTGGAATGTTTGTTTAGAGCTATGAAGCTCTTGTTGCTGGTGAATTGAAAGGTAAAGGAATGACTATGGAGGATATGTATCAGGTTGATCCTGATGATTTAGAAGAAACTGACATTCAATGGCAAATGGCAATGTTAACTTTAAGAGCCAGGAGATTCATGGAAAGAACAGGAAGAAAGAATTTTGGTGGTCAATCATCAACCTCAAAACTAGGATTTGATAAGTCAAAATTGAGGTGCTTCAATTGTAAACAATTGGGAAATTTTAAACGTGAATGTCCATTACCAATTGTCACAGATCCTAGTAACACTAGAGTACCAAGATTGACAGCAGAGAAAGTAAAGGAAGAGGGAAATTCAAAAAAGGAGTAAGCCTTGATTTCAAATTTTGACTGGAGTGCAGAGGTGGAAGAAACAAGATCTGAAATAAATCACGCGTTAGTTGCTGAGATTGTGAAAAGTGATGAGATGGAAGTTGAGAAAGATGAGTTTGTGTTGTTTAAGGAATTCAAATGAGAGAATGAATCTTCAGTAAAGGAGAAAGAAGAGAAGGCTGATGGAGAGAAGAAAGAGGAAATTACAGATTCAAATGAAGAAAGAAATTCAAAAGCTGTGAAAGGAAAAGAGAAGGATGATGCGGCCGCTACTGTTGAGGAAAGGAAATCAATTACTCCAGTATGCATGTGCGATAAAGCTTTAGCTGCCGGAAAGATGGTAATGGGACTTCCTTATGAGGTAATACAAGATATGTGCTCATCTACTTGCAAAATTAGACTTTTTGGGGTTTATAAGGCTAATCGTTTGTTAATTGATAATGAAAAGGATTTAAAACGAATTAATGATGAACTTAAAATGAATGAATCAAAATATTTTGTGAAATTAAATGAGGCTTTAAAAGAAACTGATCATTTAAAAAGAATTGTTTTGGAAAGGAATGTAGAGATTAATACTTTGACTGAACGGGTTGCTCTTGCTGAATTTGAAGCAAGCAAACTTCAGTCAAAATTAGATAAATGGACTATTTCTAGAATGAAACATGATGATCTTTGTAAATCTCAACGGGGAGCAAGAATTAAAACAGGTTTGGGTTATGAAAATGTACAGGTTTATCCTCCTCCTAGTACATACTGTTATTCTCCTATGCCTGTTCCTCATCCTTCTAATGATTTAATCAAATCAGATACTGACAGTATGTCTGCAGGTTTAGTTGGGAATAACTCTAAGTAAATTCGTGAAGACTACGACTATGGACCAACTAGTGGGCTTGGATGCACTAGTTCTAGTACAACTGAAAAACAGCAGTCTGTTTTAGATAATAAGTCTAGTTTAAATTTCGTGTTTGTTTCTAGTTCAAATGTAACAGACTTGAATGTCTCATGTTCTCTTGATTGTTCTATTTCATCTTGTAATTCAAATCATGATAGTGATGATTTTTGTTCTGGTAATGAATGCAATGAATCTGATGTTTCTCCTAAAATAACTGAGCAACTTAAAATTAATTCTTTCGAAAAGTTCTTTTCTCAACCTATTCCATCTTTCATACCATTAAATATGACATCTTCAGAAAAATGCAGTTCGTCTTCATCTGAAACTGGTACCAATGATACGAGTTTTACTGATTTGTCAGAAGAATCAAGTTCTGATTTTGTAAAGAATAACTCTGATTCAAATAAACAAAAACATCATGAGATGTATGAGACATTCAGTGATGTTGATTCTAGTTTGTCTGAATGTGATGAGGAGATTATTATTGATCCTATTTTTACCTCATCACATCATCGACCTAGATTCAAACATCATTGTTTCAGGTGTGGTGAAGATGATCATCTTATCAAAAATTGCCCTTTGATTGAAAGATCCTCTAATAGAAATTGTTTTGGGAATAAATTGACAAAATTGGTTAATAATTTCTTTCATAAAAAATCAACTTCTTTAAAAACAAAAGTTGTTCAATCTTGGGTCCCTATTACTCCTGGCTAAATGATTTGTTCATTCATTTCAAGGATCTTCTTCAAAGATTGTCAACAGTCTGTGGCATGTTGATAGCGGCTGTTCCAAGCATATGACGGGATTAAAGGATTTGTTGACTAATTATCGGATTATAGATGGAGGATATGTGGCATTTGCTGGAGACAAGAAGGGTGGAAAAATGATTGGACAAGGAGAAGTTACCAATGGTTCTCTTACTCTGGAAAAAGTCAACCATGTTCCTGAATTGGCATTTAATCTTCTGAGCGTCTCTCAAATTTGTGATAAAGACATTCCTGTTCTATTTAAATCTGACGAATGTTTATTTTTGAAATCAGAGATAGCTATTCCAGAAGATTTAATTCTCATGCGTGCTCCAAGGAAACACGATACATATCTTCTTGATATGAATTCTAATGAGTCCAAGGCTACTGCAACTTGTCTTCTCTCAAAAGCCTCAACCTCTGAGTCACTCTTGTGGCATCGTCGCTTAGGCCATGTCAATTTTAAGATAATTAATAAATTAGTAAAGAACAATCTTGTTAGAGGACTTCCTTTAAAAGATTTCTCTGTTACTGAAAAATGCATGGCATGTGCAAAAGGGAAACAACATAAGAAACCTCATAAGCCTAAACTTTTAAATAGCATATCAAGTCCTTTGGAGTTGTTACATACTGATTTATTTGGGCCTATTAGTGTTAAATCAATTGCTAAAAATTCTTTTTGTCTTGTTGTTACAGATGATTTCTCACGTTATTCATGGGTGAGGTTTCTTGCTCACAAAAGTGAAGTTGCAGAGGAATTGCAGAAATTAATCATTTCTATTGAATCAGTCAGTAAGAAAAGAGTTATGGGATTAAGAAGTGACAATGGCACTGAATTTAAAAATCAGATTCTTGATTCATTTTGTGCTCAAAAAGGGATCGTGAGACAATTTAGTGCTGCAAGAACACCCCAGCAAAACGGCATTGCAGAAAGAAAGAATCGTACTCTTGTGGAAGCTGCTCGTACAATGTTGATAGAATCCTCATTACCAGTTATTTTCTGGGCTGAAGCTGTTAATTGTGCATCTTATGTTCTAAACAGGGTGCTAATTGTGAAAGATAAAGTGAAGACTCCTTATGAACTTTTTCATAAGAGGAAGCCACTAATTGATTTCTTTCGCCCATTTGGTTGTTCTTGTACGCTTCTGAATACTCAAGCTCAAAAGACAAAATTTGGTGCTGTTTCTGACGAGTGTTATTTTGTTGGATACTCTTCTTCACAAAAGGCATACCGAGTTTATAACAAGAGAACACGTATTGTTCAAGAGTCATTTTATGTTGACTGGCAAGAATCAAATCCTTCTGAAGTTAAATCTGAACCTGCATGGTTCTTTGATTCCGATACTGTGTTCAATTCATTTAATTTGCCAGTTTTCGATGATGATACATCAATTCCATGTACTCAAACGAATATTATTCCATCATCTTCATCGTCTGTTCCATCCATTCCACAAGTAAATGATGTTGTTTCAATTGATGTTAGCTCATCGTCTCCAATGCCTGATCAAGCTCCATTATCTGATTCTTTATCTCCTATATCTCCTAACTTACCTGATTCAACACCTGTCATTGATACACCTTCTTCTACTCTTTCTCCGGCGGCTGATACTTCTTCAACTATCTTTCCTTCTTCAAGTGATTATAAAACTTTGAAAGATCATCCGCTTGATAATGTGATTGGATCTGTTTCTGATGGTTACTGTGCTAGATATCAGTCGGCTCCAAAAGAATCTCATGAGAAAGCTGTCAAACGAATATTTCGTTATCTCAAAGGATCGTCTCGTCTCGGACTGTGGTATCCATATGGTGGAAATTTTGATTTACATGCTTATTCTGATAGTGATTCCAATGGTTGCAGGTTAAACAGAAAATCTGTGTCTGGAGGTTGTCAATATTTGGGAAATTGTCTGGTATCCTGGCAGAGCAAGAAACAAACTACTGTTTCTCTTTCTATAGGGGAAGCTGAATATATTGCTGCATCTAGCTGCTGCTCTCAAGTTCTCTAGATCCAACACCAAATGATTGATTATGGAATTAATTTCCTTCATACACCTTTATTCTGTGACAATGAGGCTGCCATTGGAATTGCTAAAAATCCCATTCATCATTCTCGCACAAAGCATATTGAAACCCGAATTCATGCGATTCGTGATGCTCAGGAGAAGGGTTTCATTAATATTATTCCCATCGATACAAAAAATCAAAAAGCTGATCTTTTCACAAAAACTTTTGATAAACCTCGTTTTTATGAATTGATTTCTATGCTTGGGTTAATATCTTTTTAAATTTTCATTTTCTATTTCTTTGATAATAATTAAAAAAAATAAAATAAAAAAAAATTCAAGTTAAAATTTCATTTATAATTATAGAAATATGAAAATAAAAATTTGGGGGAGTAATATCATTATTTTGAGATCGGATTTAAAATGATGAGAAATGATTGTATATTCTCTAAATATTTCTTATTTACATGACCAGTAATTCTATGAGAAATGATAGTAACTGTTACTGGATTCTGTTTCACATTAAAATAAAAAGAAATGGATCAGATTCTTTGACGATATGCTTGATAGACTCAGCCTGATGAATGAAGTAGATAGCAGCTTTATGATTAAATTAAACTTTATGCTTAAGAATGCCTGGATTTACTCATTCATTTTGGATTGCACAAAAACTGAGTCCTGACAAAAATTGGATTGAGAATGAATCTTTCGTTCATTTTGCTTTGTTATATCATCATTCTCTGCTGGTTTATTTTGTGTCAAGATGTCTTGTGTCTGTGCTTATCTCCTCTGCTGTACGTGAGTACTGACCTGGAGTGATGATCTCCTCTGCTGTACGATAGTACTGACCTGGAGCTCTCATCAGCACATGTTCAAATGGTTATCTCCTCTGTTATACGTGAGTATAGATCTGGAGCTCTTACCATTTTGATATAATTATGTCAAATCATCTTATCGATGAATTTCTCTCAAAATGAAATATTCTGTTTATAATCATTTGCACACTTATACACAAATCTTGTTCCATGAAGATTGATTCATAATTCAATAAATCCTGAGGTTGGGTGAGGGTTTTTACCAAATGATTGTGGGGTCTTAGCATTCTAAAGCATCTAATCGAACCTTAAATGAATCATAAGCAGTTGTTTGAAAAAGGATAAGGCATGAGTTTAAGTGGACAATTATATCAGCAATCGTTATTGATTTGTTCTAATTTTAGTTGTTTCTGTGCAGATTGAGATCAGATCTTGTACTCAGTATGATCTCATGACTGGTAGATGATTTTTAATCATCATTATGTTCTAAAATATTTAGAGAATGTGATCTCTGATTATTTTAGATCTCATTATGTAGTGCTTCCTTTGAGTATTATAATTTAAAAAAAATAAATATAAAAAAAATTAATAATAATAAAAAATAATAAATAAAAAAAAAAAATAATAAATTAATAAAAAAAAATGGTGCGAAATTATTCTTTCGCTAATAGCTTCGCTAAGTGAAACTGCAATTTCGCTAGGTTTGCTTATAAGTTGTTAACCAGTTATCTTTTAGCGAAATTACAGTTTCACTCGGCGAAACTGTAAATTCGCCAGACGAATTTATAGTTTCGCTGCCAGCGAAACTGTTGGCTATATAAGTCAATTTTGCGAAATTTCTTTCATAATTTCGCGAAATTGTTCAGTTTCTCCTTTTAGGGTTTTTCAGTTACATAAACGGCGATTTTGATTTGTGATTGTGTTTTGGACTGATTTTGAGTGCTATTCACTTCGTATGTGAGTTTCGAACTTTGATTGACTCTTTAATCTGGATTACATCACGTATTCATAATCTATCTGGATTATGTCGCTTCGGTGGTTTCGCTGTTCGTTCAGCGAAACTACTGAAGTTTCTGCGAAATTGAACGAAAGTTCACATTCTTTCAGCGAAACTGTAAAGTTATGCTGTCCGAGCGAACTTAACAGTTTCGCCATATCTTATCTAATTTCGCAATGACTGATCCTTAATTCACACAGTTTCGCTTGTATTTTCATGAGTCAGCGAAACTAATTTGTAATAGCGAAACTAAATTAATTTTTGGTGAAACTAATTGCGAAACTACTTTGATTCATTCTAATCTTGTCGAAACTACTTTTTGTTCTGCGAAATTAACAAGTTTCTATGAGCGAAATTATAGTATCGTTTGTCGAAACTGTTTGTTTTCCTTGTCGAAACTGTCCTTGATTCAGCGAATCTATCATGTCTTAGTGAGCGAAACTATTGTTTCGCTTGCCGAAACTGATTGTTTCTTTTGTTTTTGTCTTATTTTCTTATTTTCAGTATTTCTTATTCAAATTTATTTGTTGTTCTTTTCAGGTTATTATGGCGAATCTTAAGTTTGACGAGAGGAATAACATCACTGCCATATTAGACGATACTTTGCCAAAGGCGGTCGGATTTCGTGATTGTATTAGATGGCTCCAAAGATCACCCATTGCATATGCTATCTCTCACTCACCCACTATCTATGATCTTCACATTAGAGACTTTTGGAGATCAGCTGAATACAACACTGGAGGAGATGTTCAGAGGATCACAGCTAGAGTGCTTGATCATGATATATCTATTACTGCTGAGAACGTGTCGAGGATTCTTAGACTGGAAGATGATACTGGTGATGAAGTTGATATGACGGAATCTGAAGTATTCCAAGCTTTCAAACAAATGGGATATGAGGGACCAGTCTTTGGTTCGAGGAAGGAGATTAAAAAGTCCTTTTTATCTAAAGAATGGAGATATATAGCTCACGTGTTTATTATGTGCTTAGATCACCGTAAGGGTGGATCTGATGGACTTAACCTTGACTGGGCCAAAGCTATGGTGATATGTTGTAAAGGGAAGAAAGCAAACATTGCTAGATTGATCTTCGCATGTATGGCAGAAAATGTGATGGCGGTGAAAAAGGATAAATGGTTATTATATCCTCGCTTTATTCAGATGATTATTGATGATCTGGTTCCTGATGTTCCAAAACATGGTGAAGTTAAGAGATTAGTGCAGATGAACCCTCGGATATTTGCAGATTGTTGTGCTATACGCCATGATTTCAGTGGTAAAATAACCCAATGGAGTTATTCAGTTTCTGTGATGAAGATCTCTTGATTCTTTGTGAAAATCATATAAAGGCTGGGGCAGGAGAGGAAACACGAAAGGAGGCAAGCTTGTTCATGAATGTGGCGAACAAAATAAGAGGAGTACGGGCAGAGGTAAAGAGTTTGGCTGAAAAGGTGAGAGCACAAGATGACTTTGCCATGGATGTTCAAGACATGACCAGGCAGTTTGCTAGAGCTAGTGGTCATTCGGAGGAAGCTGGTGATGCAAGAACTAATCTTGGAGAATCAGTGGCTGAAGCTTCTAAAGATGTTGCTGCAGGAGATGATGAAGATAGACCAACAACAGCTGAGGAAACGGGAGCTGAAGAGTCAAACCAAGAGAAGTGAAGATAGTGAGGTCCAACCTAGGGGGAGTATTGAAGATCATGTTAGGTTGGACTCACTTTAGTATAGATGTTTACTTTACATTGTAATAGGACTTTGTTAGTTTCATTTTGAATTTTGTTAAGTAATTAGCAGTTTTGGCAGTCCAGCGAAACTGTGAGCGAATCTATAGTTTCGCTCACAGTTTGCTGTTTTGGTTCACCCGGCGAACTTGTGTTCTGCCGGGCGAAACTATAGTTTCGGCATGACAGTTTCGCTAGTAGCGAAACTGTCAGCGAAACTATGACTGCTATATATACTATTGTCATTTCATTTTGCATGATAAGTTTGCAAAACCCTAATCGTGGAATTCTGTTGCAAACTATCATTTTCAAGCAGTTACTTCATTGAAATACAATTGTGCTTATTGTTATTGAGTGAGTTTGTTCATTTGAATATCAATTATGTCTTGATTCATCATATTCACCTCTCAATTGTTTGTTATTTGGTTTGTGTATTTGATATTGATCAAATTATCCTATCAATTGTACTGTTCATCGATCACATGGACCAACAGTGAACGATAATGTAATACATTAAATGAGCAAAGTTAATGAACGTAATGATGAAGATAATAATGATATTATCTGTATGTACGTATGATGCATGATCGCGAACGATTGTAAAGTATAGTATGATTTGAAATAAAGTAAAGAACGGTTTTTTAACAAAGTAAAGTATTTTATTATAAAAACTAGAACTCACTCAGCGTCGCTGACTTTTGTATGCATGATAGTTGGCAGATATTTGTTGATGCTGAGGAGTTGCAGGCATGGATGCATAAGCTACTGGAAGCATTTTGAGGCTGGCATCCGTATTTTGACATGTCTTTGTATTTGAGATGAAACCAAATGTTGTAAATGAATGAAATGACATGTTTTTAGTTATTAATGAAAGTTTTAAATTCCGCTGCAAAATAAATGTACGTTTTATAATGTTTTATGTGCAATGAATGACCAACTGTGAGGTGTCCGGGAACAAGGCCTTACATTCCTACAAGTCTAACACTCAAAAATGATCAATTTATTACTATTTTTGTTTTCAGGTTATCATTTACCCTTCCTAAACTCTTGTTCACCATGATTCATAATTTCTTGTTACTTATTCTCCTTTTGTGTTTTACTTAATCCCTCTAATGTCATAGCTACTAACTTCACGGTTAAATCTATCGAGTTAACCGTAGCTTCCTTTGGTATATCCTATATTTTAACTGCTTCTACGGGTATTACCAAATGAGGTAAGAAGTGTGAGTATTCGAAAAAATTAGTAAGATATTTTTTAAATTGTTGCCTTCGATCATTAAATCCCCAATTTCTATTTCAATCAGCTCTCGTTCATTAAAGGATATAAATTTTGTAATATAGCTCCAGATATTTCCTTCCAACTCATTTCATAGGCAACTCTACTACCTTTTCTTAAGATAAAACTATCCCATTGTTCTATAGTTGAATGAGTTAGATACAAATAGCACTTGGTCATTAGTTAAACATTTATTAATCACTACTTAATTATTTATCTTTTCCAACCATGATAAGGTGGCAACAACTCCTTCGCTATAGGCAAATTAGTTTACAGGCCGGAAAGGTCCTATAACTACAACCTTATTATTTGGTGTTTCTACTTTTGTTGTCTTGTTATATACTATAGACTATTTTTTGTTACAACCATGTTGGGACTCAGTTTCATTTCTTTTTTTATCCAGAATAAGTTTTCCTTTCATTTAGTTGTATCCGACACTCAAATAATTTTGAATTCTGCTTCACGCTCTGGAGGGATTCCATGTACTTCATCCGGAAAGACGCCATCAAATTCCGCTACTACTACATATATTAATTCTTCTTTTTCGTGTTAGTGTTAATGAAAAAGATTAGATAAGCAAGACAACCTTTGTTTAAGCACTTCGTCACTTTAAACATGGATATGATTCTAGCTAGCTTTAGGTACACATCACCATGAATGTTGATTTTCTTTCCTGTATGGGTTTATATTCTACGACATTCATGTAATATCGGATATGGACTTGGTTAGAAGGCAACCAATCCATTCTCAAGACAACATCAAAACTAGCCAATGTCATGGGTAACAATTGGACGGGTATTACGTGCCCTAACAAATTTATGTGATATTTTTTAAGGATACAGGGATATTGATTATCTCAACATTAGCAGTTTCATTTCATATGGTTGTGCTAACTTAGCATACAGTATATTTCGCAAACTACAAAATTTATGATCGACAAAACTTTGGTTTGCAAAGAATCAAATAATACGCTAGCATAAGTTTGGTTAACAAGAAACGTACTAGTGAATAGCATGTGGTAGTTTTTTTTCTTAATAGACGTTAAGCACAAAGGCTCTCTTATTTTTCTTTTGACCTCTATTCGTGTTTGTTCCACTTGCACTAGCACCTCTAAGGTTGCTAGGTTTCAACTTAGGACAATTAGTATTGATATGTCCTTTCTAACCATAATGGAAACACTTTCCATTCTACATGTAACAATCCCCTCTTCTATATCCCAAAATCTTGCAATATTCAAAAAATGCATTGCTTTCAATTATGCATTTTCCTAAGTGCCAGTTCCTACAAGTCTAACACTCAAAAATGATCAATTTATTACTATTTTTTTTCAGGTTCTCATTTACCCTTCCTAAACTCTTGTTCACCTTGCTTCATAATTTCTGGTTACTTATTCTCCTTTCGTGATTTACTAAATCCATCTTTGTTCATAACTGCTAACTTCACGGTTAAATCTATCCAGCTAGCCGTAGCCGCCTTAAGTATGTCCTAGATTATAATTGCTTCTTCGGGTATTACCAAATGAGGTAAGAAGCGTGAGCATTCGAAAAAAAAATTAGTAATATATTTTTTTTAACTTGTTGCCTTCGATCATTAAATCCACAATTTCTATTTCAATCAGCTCTCGTTCATTAAAGGATATAAATTTTGTAATATAGCTCCAGATAATTCCTTCAAACTCATTTTATAGGAAACTCTTCTACCTTTTATTTGAATAAGATTATTCCATTGTTCTAGAGTTGAATGAGTTGGATAAAAATAGCGCGTGGTCTTTTATTGGACGTTTATTAATCACTACTTCATCATCTATCTTTTTTAACCATCATAAGGTGGAAACAAATCCTTCGCTATAGGCAAATTCTACTAGTTTACAAGCAGGAAAGGTCCTATAACTACAGCCGTATTATTTGGTGGTTCTACTTTTGTTGTCTTGTTATTTACTATAGACTCTTTTTTGTTACAACCATGTTAGGACTCAGTTTTGTTTGTTTTTTTATCCGGAATAAGTTTTCCTTTCATCTAGTTGTTTCTTTTCTAATGCTTCTAACAACTTTTGAATTGCATATGATATTCCTTGGTTTATCATATTTTGTATGGGTTAGTGTTGGTGTTTCTTTATTAGGGTTATCCTTTTTCTTTCCTCTGGTGTTCCTTGATGGACCACTAGTCTGCTTTGACATTCTATAGTATAGCAAAGGGTTTTTTGAGGACTTTTGAGATATATAAAACAAATGAGAAATTTATATTATTCATTACAACACAGTAAATGTGCATATATTACAATCTATTCACTCCTTCTAAAGCTATATCAAAAGTAAATTTCTTCATCTTATAGTAATTCATCAATTTGTTACCTAGCTTCGATATGTCAGTAGACTAGGATGGCACATATTCTCCCATATCATTAATCCTTTAGCCAATACGGTACCATTGACTCTTATTTCCTTTGTTTTAGTTTCTTTATTCTTTGTTCACCTAAAGAGTATGATCTAGGTGTTTTGGCATCGATTGAGGGTAATAACACGGATTAATGTATTGCCGGGGTGGGTGCATTATCCCATTATCATGTCATGATAAATGTTTGGATTCGCTTGGAGTATGTGTGTCGAGGGTGGTTAAAGTTCATAATGAGGTTAGAGGTAGGGATCTATGTCTTGCCTTTCTATGTCTTGGTAAAGTTCCATCATTTCTTCTAAAGTGGGCACTTAAACATTTTCAATAGACTTTCTCATACTCATTCTTGTTTTTAAGGACCGACTATGTCTGCTTATAAAATCTCGGTTATTAAATAAAAACCCGATTCTTGAATAAAGGGGGGTTAGTTTATAACATTGAAGCAATATAAAGACCAAAGGTGGATAAATGACAGTTGAACACTCTATACTATAAAAGGAAAGAAAGCCACTCCATGAAAGTTCGTTTAATCTAGCGACCTAGAGAGAGAAAATGTTGCATACTAGAGAGCAAAGGTCGAAGATATCAAGAAAATGTATCAACTTTCACGGAAGATATGATAGATCTAGGCAATATCTATATTATTTAGATCTTTATACACCATTTTGATAGATAAAGTTCACACCTTTGTATGTATATATGTATATCTCGATGATCCCCTCTTATGTTAGGATTCCATCGGGTCTACTTCATAAAGGTGAGTTCTAGATCCACACTTTTAATTGTTTTATGTACTTTGGGGCTAATATACATACCATGAATTATTTATTAAAGGTTAAAGGTTTTAAGTGTCAAAGTTATCATTTTAATGTGTTTTTATAAAAGTGGTTAAGATGAATAATGATTTTTGCATGAACCCCGATTTAGGGAAATGATGGTATGCATGATTATGATAAAGTGTATGGACTAATGCGAGTGATTTATCAACACTCGCAGGATGATCACCCACCTTAACACTTGGTTTACCAAGTGTACTAATATGGATGACAAAAGTTATCTGTATAAACGTTTATGTTTTTACTAAGTGACCCAATGCAAATGAGCATATAGTTCACTCGTGTTGGTTGAACTATTACCTGCACTAGATACTAGTCGCATTGCCTCCAAGAATTCATAAGTGAAACAAATGTGGATATATACATTACCCGCATTAGTTGGACTGTTACCTGCACTTATTAAACACCCGCATTAGCCTGTAGTGTCACACGCATTGGATAGTTGTTGAGCATTAATCCATCTGTTTCTATTGTTCGTATTTACCTAGTTCATCTGCATTGACTTTTGCTACCCGTAAAATTTGATTAATATTACCCGTATTGACTTAGTCAAATGCATTTGCCTTGTTCTAACCGTATTGACTTAGCTTCTGTATTGACCTATGCTTTGTATAGAATGATGATAGATGTTCTAATGATGTTAAATGTGTAGTACTGATGAACTACACTTAGTTTATGGAACCATGATACTTATTATTTACTGAAATTGATGATGATATCTAATGCAAGATGAATTGTCAAGTAAAACCAAGGTTATGATAAAGTATGAGTGAATAATTACTTTTATGATAAAGTTATATAGAAAGAAATAATGATAACAATAATTAAAGAAAGTAAATGGGCCTAACTTATAGAAAGTCTTGCACGCACTAATAGGATTTTACATTTGTTGCATTATCATCCGCTAAAGAAGATATGCCTTCTGCATTCTCATCAGCTAAAGGAGACTTGTCTTGTGCAATCTCATCCGCTAAAGGACTCATACCTAGCGTATTCCCACTGTTAAAGGAGCTTAGTACTTGTACGAGATCATAGCTAAAGTAAAAAAGATAAAGATAAAGTAAATGAATGAGTATAATGTAAAGGTATGAAAACCTAAGTAAAGTATGAAAGATGATAAAGATAGTATATGTACTATGTAATGATGACTTAAAACCAATTAAGGTTAAAGGTTTTCAAGTGACTAATATGCCAAAGAGTTTCATTAAAGCTTTAAAACTAGAACTAATTTAGCAACACTGACTTATTGTATGCATATTAGCTTGACAAGTAAATGAATGATGGAATAAAGAATGATAGCTTCAAATGAATATGAAAGGAGTCATCATTAGGATCATAATAGGTGCTTCTCTCATTTCTTGGTTATCATTTCCACGGAATAACAATGGGTATAGTCGTCACTTAATACGTAAACGATTCAAATTATCCAGACACTTTGCTTTCTTACCTGTTAGTACTTCGAGGTTTCTACATATATTTACTTAGTAGGCAATTCTTTCTTTCAGGTTAAAGCCTTTATGAATGTACAATTAATGTAAAGCTAAAAGATTGTTATGATAAAAATAAATAATTGAAAATGTATGCATATGTGTATGTATGTGTATATAGGTATTGTTTGTGATGGTAGGTTTAGGAAGTGATATGATTCAGGATTTAGAATGTTTAGGACATGAGGAATAATGTAAGTAGTTAATTACACCTAACCTATATCATTAAGAACTTACATTACATATCATGATCTGAACTACTACCTTGAAGAAAGTAAGAAATGGCTGGAAGAAAATATGATACCCAAGGTGGCTAAGAGAAAGAATGTCTGAGGTGGTGCAAGAGGTGGTGCTCATGGTGGTCATGGGGGTGCATAAGCTAGCCAAGCTGGAAAGACACTCATTATTAGAAGCAAAGCTAAAGCAACCACGACTGAGCATGTAGATTCTGAGGTTCATAGCCACTCAAGTGCTAATGAGTCGATTCGATTAGAGCCGATAGTTAAAGAAGCCATTGCCAATGAAATACATGAGGTCCTGCAAACTATAATACTCTTGATTATTACTGAGATCTTTAAGGAGATCGGAAAGTATTGAAAGACAGAGAGGAAAGTTACTTATGACGATGATAAGGGTGAGGATAATGGAAAAGAGAAGAGGATAATGACATTTATGTGGTAGTGGTGCCCGTTAAAGCCTATGACTACAAGGTCTTGAAGGGGTGCAACCCCCCTTCATTTGATAGGAAGAAGGAAGCCATTTCTTCTTTTCAGTAGGGCTTAGAGATGGAGGTTGTTATTATGATCAAGTGGAGAAAGGAACAAACAATAAAGTTTATTGCCCACTATTTTGTGTCTGAAGCCCTTTATTAGTGGGCTACAATCAAACAGACCAAGGGAGATGGGGCTATTAAGAAGATGGAGCAGGTTGAGTTAAAGAAGCTTGTGATTAGAAGCACTTATCCTCAAAATGAAATGGGTAGGGTGGAGAGAGATTGTTAAGCTTGAAGGCAAGGAAGATGACTCAAAGGAAGTACATCTCCCAATCTAATGACATGGCCAGACTGGTTTCTCATTTGGTCAATAGCAAAGAAAAGAGGATGAAGTGTTACACACGAGGATCCAGAATCTTTACTTATGTCAAGGCGACCAAACCAAAGAAATTTAAATCAGTGGTATAACTTATTAGTATTGTGCATGATGATGTGTTGGATAGTTTAAGGACGATGAGCCGAAGAAGGAGTGGGTCAATGGTGTGAAAAGGATGTGTGAGGATAAATCAGGATCGGAGTTCAAGAAAGTCAAGTTGGAGGATGCTAGTAAGTGCTAGAAGTATGGGAAGAAGCTTCATGGAGAGTGTTGGGTTGGCACTAAATGATTCTACCACTGTGCTAAAACGGGTCATTTTCCTAGGGATTACCCAGAGATAAGGAAGTGCTACAATTGTGTGGGTAGTAGGCATCTCAGCCATCACTGAAGAAGGCTAGACCTAGTGGCTCATATGGTGATAGGAAGAAGGAAAAGAAGACGGGTGAGAAAGGGAAGGCAAAGGCTAGGGCATTCATGATGATGAGAGAATAATCCAAGAGTCAGCCAGACATTGTATCAAGTATCTTCTTGGTCGGTGATGTGGTTGTCCATTTTGTTTGATAAAGGTACAAGTAGGATTTTCATATCTTCTTCAATTTGTAAATTGCTTAATAGTAGGGTTAAGGAGATATATGATGCTTGTGAGGGTCAGACTTCTATTGGTAACACAACCAGGATAACAAAGGCTATAGACGACTGTAGAATAAAACTAGAAGGTCGTAGTTTCGCCGCTAGGTGACATGTTATGACGATATGTGAATTCTATGTAGTTCTGACTAAGGAGTGGTTGGCATCTTAGGGGGCTAACATTGTTTTTCGAAGAAAAATGTGTCATTTAATAGCACCTGATGGTAGTCCAATCATGATTTATGGCAATAAAGTCTGCATGGTTCCAAGAATGATTTCTATGCTAAAAGCATAAAATTTCATAAGTTGATGGTGTGGGGCTTTTCTAACGTATGTGAAAGATGCTAAAGCTAAAATGTTCTAATTGACATATGTACCTGTGGTGCGTGCTTTCCATTTCGTGTTCCCTAAGGTCCTTCCCACAGTACTACATAATTAAGATATAGAGTTTCAAATTGACCTTATTCACGGATTGTAGCCCATAGTCAAAGCACTATATCGTTTTCCCCGTCGAAGATAAAAGAACTGATGACACAACTGAGGCATCTTCTAGATAAAGGAATTATATAACTGGGCATTTCTCCATGGGGTGAACCAGTGCTATTTGTAACCAAGAAATATGGAATAATGTGAATGTGTATACACTAAAGAGAGCTAAATAAGCTGATAATGAAGAAGAAGTATTTGTTTCCTAGGATTGACTATCTATTCTACCAGTTGCAAGGCATGAGTTGGTTCTCTAGGATTGATCATAGGTCATGTTACCATTAGTTAAATGCTAAAGAGTAGGATAATTGAGACGACATTTCAGACGTGTAATGATTACACTTAGAGGCTGACGCAACCAAAGAGCTTTCGGCATGCACATGCGAAGTACTAGAAAAGTGCATTGGAAGATTTGATATAATTCGGTAAATTATGCTAAGTATCAAATCTTCCGATGCCAAAAGACCAATTCTTCCGTAGCCAAAGATGAAATCCTCCGAAGTTTCAAAGACAAAGTCTTCCGAATCCAAAGACTTATTTCTTCCGCAGACAGAGAAGGCAAGTCTTTTCTTACATACTTTTGACAAAAGATGAAACACCTTTCCACTACCATATCTAAAGACTCACCAACTAGCATGAGTTGGTGAAAAGTACATACTTTTGTCAACTATAGATTAAGGTGTATAGTTTGTAATATTCCAACTATGTACTTTATCCTTTTTGTAATAGATAACGATGTGAGCTATGGCATGTCATAGTCACTCGTCAAAAGGCAGACCGCCTTTTAACTCTACATTGATCTTGTTGTCTAGATTAGTGTTTCCACCTGGCCTTCAAAGTATGGACGGCTGTAGGATGTAGCATAAACTATATCAAGTACTTGTATCTTTATGTAAGCTTTGTATCACCTGTAAGAAGTTGAGAGCAATATACATCAATCTTGAAATCAATATTTGAGTGTTCTTATTATTGTTCTTTTACTTGTGTTCATTGTTTCATCTAAGTCGGTTCCCTATTTGATCTACGAAGTGTTCTAAGTCTCTCAACCTTGTGAAACTATTGCATTGACCCCTTCACTAATCCTGCAATTGGTGTTAGAGCTTTTTAGGCTCTTGATTGTAAGATCTCACCATCTTAGATCTCTTCACTTTCACAAAATACTTACCATATTAAAGGGTAGCTATCTCAAAAGCTAATATGGAAACCTGTACCATGACACAGTGTCCACTGATTCCTCCTGATGACTTTGATACTTGGTGCCAAAGAATGGAAGGCTTCATAATCAAGACAGCAGGGTGTGGGGATCTCTTGTCTTAGGACGTCATGTTCTAAGCACCACTTCAGGCCACCTTTAACTCCAAGCAGAAACAAGTCTTTATCATTGATTTAAGTTGGTAAAGACTGAAGACTCAACTATGGACTCTAGTACAAGGAGTCCTAGTTTATGTCCAACTCAACCTGGTCAAGAGAAGAAGGCTGATGAAATGTGTAGCACTACTGCATAGCGTGAACCATCAAGTTCCATAAGCACGTCTCACGCTAAGAAGCCTACTGTATCATCTGTGAAGATGAAGATGGAACTGGAAAGAGATCAAGCTCAGCCTTCTACTCAGAAGAAGACTCTCATAAGTATGCAAAATGAATGCATCATGTGTGGTAGTATTTCTCACTTTGTGAAGGATTGCATCTACAATCCCAAAAGCACTATTCACATGACCAAGAAGAAAACTTTTGAGAAGAAGAAGAAGATAGATACGAAAGGAAAATCTTTTCCTTTTGGAAGCTCCAAAGTGAAGAAGAAAATAAGTGAAAACTTACCTTTGGAAGAAAATTTGGTCTCAGATGAAAGGAATACTTCCGAAGTACTAAAGTCTTCTGCAGTGGATGCAAAACATCCGAATATTTAGTCTCCAAAACTTGTGAAGTATTGAAGGCCAACTTTAGTCTTCAAAAGATGGTGCGGAACATGAAGGAAGTCCATGTGACTGAAAGTTCTTCATCAACCAGAACAAATAATCCTTAGAGCTTGAGTATTGGATCAATTACCGTTGCATTATCTTCAGATCATTTTGACAAGCCCAAGACAAACAAGGATTGGGTTTCCAAATTTAACTAACCATCTCTTTCTTTGCGGGAATACTAAAGACCAAAGGAAATATATGGATCATTGATAGTGGTTGTTCCAGGCACATGATAGACAATGGATCTTTGCTTTAAAACATTAAAATATTTAATGGAGGGCAAAATGGTTTTGAAGGAGAATCAGGTGGTTACATCACTAGAAGGGGCGGAGTCACAAACGGTAAACTCAGTATTGAGAAGGTAAACTGTGTTAAGGAGCTTGGGTAAAATCTCTTGAGTGTATCCCAATTTTGTGACGAGAGACTTAACATGCTCTTTACTGAGTATGAGTGCATTGTTCTCAAGCCCGGGGTGGTCATTCCTCAGGAGCATATCTTGCTCAAAGATTAGATGGATTTGCACGAATCATTCCCATTAGGAGAAGTTTCTTGCTCTCTACCTAAGCCAATAGTGACGAGTCTTTCCTCTAGCATAAAAAATATGCCATGTAAAATTTAAGAATATGAATTAATTTAATTAAGAATGATTTGTAACTAGAATGCCAAAGAAAGAGTTTACAAGTGATGACCATTATGTTGCATGCCTGAAATGGAAGCAACACAAAGTGTCTCACAAGGCAAAGGAAAGGAACTCTATCACTAAACCTCCTACACATATTACGTATGGATCTCTTTGGCCCCACCAGTGTAATGAGTCTAGGAAGGACCTCTTATTGTTTGGTGATCATAAATGATGTCACAAGATACACTTGGGTCTTCTACTTTAGAACCAAGGATGAGAACCCTGAAATCTTGAAGAACTTCATTCTGATAAATTAAGAATCAATGTGATCACAATGTCAAAATCATAAGGTGTGATCAAAAAACTGAATTCAAGAACCAAATCCTTGATGTATTTTGTGAGAAGAACAGTATTACAAGACACTATAGAGCTCCCATGACTCCTCAGCAAAATGGTGTTGCTGAGTGGAGAAACATGACACTTATTAAAGCTGGAAGAACCATGTTATTTGACTCTAAACTGCCCATCACCTTCTGGGCAGAGGCAGTCAACACTGTCTGCTATGTGCAGGATAGAGTTTTAGTAGTCAAGACTCATGGTAAGACTCCTTATGTGGCACATAAGGACACCATTTATTAGTTTCCTCAGATCATTTGGATGTCCTTGCACCATCTTGAATACCAAAGATCAGATAGCCAACTTTGCTTAGAAATCATATGATGGACACTTTATTGGATACTCTTCCCAAGCTAAGGCTTATAAAGTACACAATCTCAAAACTAGAGTAGCTGAGTAGTCAACTAATGTGACCTTCAATGAGCACACACCCAGTATGAAAGGTTCTGGTCCTAATTGGCTGTTTGATCTTCATTTAGTTACCAACTGTTTTAACAAATCTTGTGATGATGTTTCAGGATCTATAGGTAGCTTATCACCACGAGATCTTGATCTAAGATTTGAGCTGAGAAGACCAAGTCAGAAAACTACTTCAGCTCTAGTGGTAACAAACCCTGCAGTTGGAAATCATGTCAGTACAACAATGACAAACTCTTCAGCTGACACATCTCAGGTGCCTACAAATTCCAGCACAACGTCACAGAACTCAAATGAAGGAATTTCCAATGTAGGAGGAGATGGTGGTGGTGATAGTGACAAAGAACTCCTTGATGCTGATAACCACTCCATAGAAGACAACATCAATGATGTCATACACTCATTGGATCAAGTTTCTCTTGATAAGTGTGCTGATGTGGTGAGTGTACTTAATCACCAGGTCTGAATTTCACCAATTTAGAGCTATCCAACCACTTGTTGTGATTCCTCAACTAAGAATCCACAAGCCCCATCTCACCATAAACATCATTGGAAATGTTGAGATAAGGGTGAGAACAATAGGACAAACCTATGAAAAAATTTTTTGTTTCACTCTTGTTTCTTGTCCCAGATTAATCCTAAGAAGATTGGTGAGGCTTTAAAGGATGGAAGTTGGGTTGAAGCAATTCAGGAGGAGTTTCTTCAATTCAAAAGGCAAAAGGTTCGGAACTTATGTCCTCTTCCTCAAGGGAAGACACGATAGGTACCAAGTGGGTATTTAGGAACAAAAGCGATGATAGAGGTCTTGTCATCAAGGATAAGGTAAGACTAGTTTTTCAAGGATACACATAATAAGAGGGGATTGACTAAACAAATGTTTTTGCTCCGGTATCAAGACTTAAAGCTGTTAGGATATTTCTTGCTTTTGTTGCATCCAAGAATTTCAAGTTCTACCAACTTGATGTCTAGTGTGCCTTCTTATATGATGTGATTGATGAGGAAGTGTATGTCAAACAACCCCTAGGTTTTGCAGACCCAGATCATTCTAATTATGTCTACAAGCTTGATAAAGCTCTCTATAGGTTGCATCAAGCTCCAAGAAAGTAGTATGAGACACTATCTCAGTACCTTGTTCAGCATGGCTACAAAAGGGGTATTGATAGAACACTCTTCATTAAAGGAACAGGAAATGACTTGATGCTGGTTCTAGTTTCTGTAGATGACATCAACTTTGGGTCAACTAATCCAAAGCTCTGCAAAGACTTTGAGAAGCTAATGAAAAATAGATTTGAAATTATGGGAACTCAATTTCTTCCTAAGAAATCAAGTGAAGCAGGTTGATAATAACATTTTCATAAATTACTCAAAGTATGTACAATACATACTTACCAGATTTTATCTGACTAAATGTAAAGTTGCTAAAACACCCATAGCCAAAAACCACTCCATAGGACCTTATGTTGAGGGAGAGTGTGTTAATGAGCATCTATACAGGGTTATGATTGGGTCTCTTATGTACCTCACAGTCAGCAGGCCAGATATCATGTTTGCTACATGTATTTGTGCAAGATATCAAGCCAACACCAAAATCTCACTCATGGTTGGTGTTAAGAGAATTCTCAGATATCTCAAAGGTGCTCCTAACATGGGCCTTTGGTATTCAAAGAATTCTAACTTCAATCTGTATGTATATACAGATAATGACTATGGTGGGCCATATATTTAAACAATCTCTTCGAAGAGTAGCACTACTTACATTTATGTAACATGGTTGGAGAGTTCATTGAATGAGTCAAGTCAAACGTTCGTTGTCGAAATGTTTGAAGGCAAGCATTCTTGAATTACAAAATGTGTCATTTGCTGTTGAACTGCTTTAGCGTTATAAGCCGGAGCATTCCCTTCGTTTGTTTTCGAAGCTTGACCTTGAGACGGTTAACAGCCGGAGCATTTCCTTCGTTTGTTTTCGAAGCTTGACCTTGAGACGGTTAACCTTTCAACGCCGTACAATATTTATACGCAATGTGATTTTTAAACGCTGTGTTTGCATCTTTTTTGAAAAACTTATAGCAAAACTTGAAACGAACCTTGTTTGGACAGCTAGCCATTTGACATAAATCGTAATTGCTCCATATTTCGGGGTTCCTATTCGTAGGAAGGATTGCTTGAAGACGTATCACAACCAACGGATGATTGAGCACTTGATGAAGACATTTGTGAGAGTTTTTTTCTAAGAGAACGAAAGTATTGAGCGTTTTGCGATTTTTAAGAGTAGAGAGCATTTTAAGTTGTTGTGATTCAATCAAAATCCATATATATACTAACCCAAGTGGGGTATAATGGTAAAACAACCACCAAAAAATGGTCAAATTTCACTTCAAATGGCCAAAAAACGGCTATAAAGCCATTATACAACAGCTAGTTTTGAAAACCGGTTTGGGAACGGTTTATGAACCGATTTACGAACCTGGTTGGAAACCAGTTTGAGAATGATTTGAAACCGGACCGGTTTAGAAACCGGTTTGAATCATGCAACCTAAAAACCAAAGCAGAACCGGTGGGTTGGGCCAGTTTGAAACTGGTTTGGGCCCAAAACCGGTTCCAGTTTTTTTTTCTCGAACCGGCTTGCAAATCAGTTTTTTGAACAAGTCTAATGGTGGCTACAACATGACTTCAAAGTCTGCATTTGGGGAAAGTCATTTTCTTGGTGGAAGGATAGTCTCATTACAATGCAAGAAACAATCCTGTATGTCTACATCAACTGCTGAAGCTGAATACACTGCTACTGCAAGCTATTGTGCTCAAGTGCTTTGGATTCAAAATCAGATGTTGTACTATGGATTCAACTTCAAAGAGACTCCCATCCACATAGAGAACAACAATGCTATCTCTATTACGGAGAATATTGTGCAACACTCCAAGACAAAGCACATCAACATCAGGTATCATTTGATTAGAGATCATTTTGAAAAAGGGCGGTTGATAAAACTAGTCAAAGTTAACACAAATTAACAATATGTTGATCTGTTCACAAAAGCTTTTGATGAGCAGAGATTTAAGTTTCTTGTATCACCTATTGGGATGATTAACTTTGAGTAGATTTTCTTAAACTAAATTCAAGATTATTTTCTCAAATATGTATGTCTTAAGTTGTCTATATCATCACCTATATAACTTTAATTTAGTTTGGAAGAAAATTTTCAAAATGATATTCCTTAGAATTTGAAAATTTAAGATATATATTCTTTCAGAAGACATTAAGTTGACTTCGGAAGAAAATTATGTTTTCAAAACTAATAACTACTAAGAAATTTACATGCGGAAGAAATTCTGATATATCTTCCAAAGCTTAAATATGCTTCTAAGTACTTATATGTTTTGAAGGACAGTTTCCTTCTAAAAGCTATTAAGTCTTAGAGGCTTTATTCATCCATTGAATAGATCTTTTAAGGTTTAATATCTTCCGAAATTAAATATATCTTGGAAGTAAAATTACTCTAGTATTATTCTTCCGAAGCAAATCTTTATCAAGCCAAGAAATATCTTCCAAAGTCTTCTTCAGAAGATTTCCTAAATTCTACTAAAAACTTTTCACTAAAACTTCTAAAAAAAATTACCTTCAAGATTTTAGGGTGGGACCAACATTTGGATTTCAAAGTTTATCCTGTTGCATTAACTTTGGCTTAGATCCAGCCATATAAATATACCTTTAACGGTTCCCCCTCTTTCACATTTCATCGGCAAAAGTTCATAACCTAAATTCACCCACAAACCACTTTTGTTCTTACCTTTCTACACTTCTAAGCTACTTAAAAATGGCCAACCTAAATCGTCGAAACCAACCCTATTTTTCCATGTAGTTACATAGGCAACACAACCAAGTTGCCTTGTTATCATATAAGAAAGATACAGGTTTCTCAAATGTCTATTGTTTCTTAGCTCTTTCAAACTACCTCACTGCCCTCACAATAGACCCTCCACTTTATGAAGATCAACTCCTGGAGTTCTTAAAGACCTGCCAAGAGGTCATCTTGGATGGTGAGAAGGCACTATTTGCCACGATGCAGGGAAAGATAATTTTCATCACTCCAGCCACCATTAACTCTTATCTGAGGCTGGATGATAAAGAAGGCGAACTTTCCTTCCCCAACTCTATTGTAAACAACTCATTTCTGCTGATGGGCTATGAAGGGGACTACTCAGTAAAAACTTTCAAAAAAGGGTAATGTTTCCTCTTAATGGAAGTATCTCCTCTATGTGGTCATCCACTGTCTGTCCAACAAACATGGAGGTCGGGACCAAATTTCTGAGTACTTATCCTACATAGTCCATGGGATGGTTCAAGGGGTCATGTGGTACTCTTAATTTGTTTATACAAACTTGTTTGCTAACTTGGACTCTTTAGAGTATTATATGTTTCCTAGATATGTTCAACATATTCTTAACTATAAACTGGGCTCACAGTTAAAAGGAACAAGTAACACTCTTAAACTGGGACAGATGAACCCCGACATCTTTAAGACAATGAGAAAGTCCATTGTTAGCTTCTTAGGTAAAAACAACCTTGGTCCTAAATACGTTAGAGCTCATTGCTCAAGGTGACAACTTGGTAACTCAAGCCAATGTTGAACCCACACCTTCTACATCTGCACCACCCATACAGCCACAAATCACCCTCACCTACCCAAGAAGATCCAAACAAACCCCTGCATAAACTACTTAGGATGTGCAGGTCCCCATACACTCACCCATGTAGAAACAAGTGGACACTAGAGCTCCCACTTCTCCAGAGGAGCAGACCACTCCAATTAAATCTTTGATTAGTGCTGAGGTTCCTTATGTTCATCCTGATGAGCTCACTACTCCTGCCTTAAGCCTTCACTCTGAGTCTCAAAACTTTAGTGATCAAACTATAAGGAAAAGTTACCATCCCCAGCCTTTAGATCTCAACAAACCAATCCCCAACCTTGAATTCTATTATGATGAAGATATGGGTTTTAGTGAGTGCCATGAGTCTCTCTTCTGCACCCCCTTCTCAAGGAGAAATAAGTGCTCCTAAATCACCTATATCCAGCCCACATCATCCAACCCCAACTAAGGTGGACCTCCCTTAACATGTCCCCTATGCAAGACGGTGATACTACCAAAAAGAGGGAGAAAGTCCTACCTACAATCACAGAACCTAGGAGTCCCTCTTAGATTATGGACTTGGAGGACTCACCACCGTCTCTAGCAGTTGTTCATACTCAACAACCTACTTAGGTCCATATTGATATGGACTCACTCATTCAAAGCTTGTTTGAGGAGGGTGTACCAAGGGCAATGCCTACTCCATCTTACCCTACTGAAAATCCAATAATGGGATGGAGGTATGATGCTGAAAGGAGAGCCCGGGTAATCTCTAGGTCTCAGTGACAATAAGAAATCTTCAACTTCTACAACCTGAGATACTATGAGAGCACCTATTTAGTTGACCTCCCACTTTTCAATCCAAGTGAATGCAGGCAAGCTGCAAGGTTAACTGATAAGATTCAATATATGATGCTTGAAGAGTTCAAGAAGAGAACGAAGATATATAGACCCGTGCTAGCAGGCAAGACTATTAGTCAACTGGATGTTGAGGTGTACCCTAAGATTAGCTTCAAAGGGGAAACCTTGGTTGAAGCCCCAGTAGTTGAGCCTGTAAAAATTAAGACAAGAATTGCTTCAGCACCCATTACCCTCAGTGAGGCACCAACTGGTGAAGTTGTCTCACAACCTCTCTCTGGCGAGAGCTCAAGTGCAGCACCAAGCAATAAAGGCCAAAGCTCTCTTCACCTTGAGTCACACAGGTCTGTGGGTGATAAAGGGAAGAGGAAAATGACCTCTAAGAGATTGAGGAGGAGGAAAGAGAGAGGAAGAGGAAGACAAGAGGAGAGAGTTTAGGTGAGACTCCTAGCTTCATGGAAGCTGCAATCAGGGCTACCCCAGGCCAAGCACTCAAGACGATGAGTTAAGGGTAGCCAGATTGAACTATCTGGGGTTTAGAAACTACAATGTTGATGAACTCATCTTTCTCCCCTTGGAAGAATTAAATGAACTGGCTGACATGGAGAGAAATAAGGCTGACAATGCATAATTGCTCCTCAAAATCAAGGAAGAAAGGAGAAGGAAACAACGCTACAAAGCTCCTACTCTCTCCCCAGTTTAGGAAAGCCCTAAAGTAGAGGTTGTGGTTATTCAACAACAAACTTAGGTAGGTAGGGAACAAGACAAACAAAATATGATAACCTACCTGGGTGCCACAGGTCTCTATCAAGCAGCAAACCTTCTTGCCTTATGAATACATTGAGTTTGAATACCTCAAGCAGCTTGAGCAATAAGTGCTAAAAGAGCAATAAGTTTCTAAGAGGAAGATGAAGGAAGGGGCTGAAAATTCAAGAGCCACCATCAAAGAAAATTTGAAGAAGTCTGCTAATAGATAAAAGACGATGAGCTTCTTAAAGCTGTATGGATTCTTTAGAAGGAAACTTGGTCCAATGTCTCTATCCACAATGGGTGAGCACATTATAGTGATCAAGTAGAAGATCAAAAAGGGTGAGTTGGTTGACTTACATTCTCCATCAAGTCAGGATGCACCTAAAGCTAAGGTCAAGGTTGAACCTAAAGAGACAACATAACCTGGATCTAGTGCTACATCACAGCAAGCTTCATCTTCTGATCCATGGCAGGGTTCTGATCCTTCTCCTTCTGAACCTGTGAAGGAAAAAGACAAAACTAAGAAGGACAAACAAGAATAATATGGTATTGCAGGCCAGCCCTCTCAGTTAAACTACAGAAATAGGAAAAGGATGGCCGTAAGAAAAGACAAGAAGAAAATAAAAAGTCCAAGGCATCCACCTCTACACTCAGGATTGGTCAGAACATCCTAAGGGTTCTCAAGAAGATGTTGCTCGGCAAAGTCCACTCATAGTAGAGCCTATTGCTGCTGAGAGACCCATCTTGTCCTTGGTTTTTGCTACTAACCCAAACAGATGATATGTTACTAAAGATCAAGAGGGTCAAGACATGTACTACTAGCAAAACATACTTCACCTCCCTCTGTATGATCACTATGACATGAGTAGATACTTTGAGAGTCTGGGAATCCTGACCAACTAATGATGAAGGGAATTGTCTTGATTATGATGAGGACTGTCAACAGACGAACATCAAAACTCAAAGGACTCTCCAACTTTGGTAGCATCAACCTAGGGGGAGTTTGTAAGGATTACACTTAGAGGTTGATGCAACCAAAGAGCTCTCAGTATGCACATGTGAAGTATTAGGAAAGTACTTCGGAAGATTTGATATAACTCAGTGAATTATGCTAAGTATCAAATATTCCGAAGCCAAAAGACCAATTCTTCTGAAGCCGAAAATGAAGTCTTCTAAAGCTTCAAAGACAAAGTCTTCCGAATACAAACACTATTTTCTTCCAAAGACAGAGAATGCATGTCTTCTTTGACATACTTTTGACAAAAGCTAAAACGTCTTTCTGTTGCCATCTTTGAGGACTCACCAACTAGAATGATTTGGTGAAAAGTCCATAATTTTGTCAATTGTAGATTAAGGTGTTGAGTTTATAACTTTCTAACTATGTACTTTTCTCCTTTTTGTAATAGATAAGGATGTGAGCTATGGCATGTCATATTCACTAGTCAAAAAGCAATCTTCCTTTTGAGTCTAAATTAATCTTGTTGTCTAGATTAATGTTTCTGTCTGCCTTTAAAGTATGACCGGTTGTAGGATGTAGTATAAAGTATCTCAAGTACTTGTATCTTTATGTAAGCTTTGTAACACTTGTAAGAACTTAACAAAAATATACATCATATTTGAAAACCATTATTAAGTGTTCTTGTTATTGTTCTTTTACTTGTGTTCATTCTTTTATTGAAGTCGGTTCCCTATTTAATCTGCTAAGTGTTCTAAGTCTCTCCACCCTGTAAACTGTTGGATTGACCCCGTTCACCAGTCTTGCAAGACGCCATATGGGCATTACGAGTTTGTTATGATGTCATTTGGTCTGATAAACGCTCCTTCAATGTTCATGGATTTTACGAAAAGAGTCTTCCACCCGATGCTTGATAGATTTATGATAGTATTTATCAATGATATTCTTATGCAGTCGAAGAATGTGGGAGACCATGCTTGTCACATCTGTGAAGTATTGGAAACTCCAAGGAAGGAGAACTTGTATGCAAAATTCTCCAAGTGTGTGTTTTGGTTACCTGAAGTGTAGTTTTTGTGGCCATATGATTAACCAAGATAGGATCATGGTGGATCCTAATAAAGTTGAAGAAATTATGCAATAGAGTTCGCCAAAGACGCCATTAGAAATCCGAAGCCTCCTTGGAATGGTTGGTTACTTTAGGAGGTTTATTCAGAATATTTCTAAGATAGCCTTGCCGTTAACTAAGTTAACAAGGAAAGATATAAAGTCTATATAGGGTGAAATTTGAGAGGATGCTTTCCATTACTTAAAGAAAAGACTGACACAAGCTTTTATATTAACTTTTCCAAACTACAGCAAGGACTTGGTAGTCTACTATGCTACTTCACATCAAGGGTTAGGGTGTGTTCTGATACAACACAGTAAAGTGATAACTTACACTTCTAGACAGTTGAAGGTGCATGAATGAATTACCCTACCATGATTTAGAGCTCCCAACTGTTGTTTTTGCGCTAAAGATCTAGACACATTATCTGTAAAATGTTACTTGTGCGATCTTCACAGATAACAAGAGTTTAAAGTACTTTTTTGAGCGAAAGGACCTCAACTTGATATAGAGACGGAAGTTAAAATTGAAAAAGATTATGACTGTGAGATTTATTATTATCCGGGTAAAGCTAATGTAGTGGTTGATGCCTTAAGTCACAAAGAGAGTCACAAACCTATCTGGGTGAGATCTTACTAGTTGGTAGTAACACCTGACATTATACAAGAAATTTGTGAAGCACAGACGGAGGCTCTAAAGCTTAAGCGGGTGAAAAGAGAAAGAATTAAAGGACATGTGGTGAACTTGGAAGAAAAGACTAATGGTGTTAAAACTAGATTTTGATGTATGTGTATTCTCTGTTATGAAGATTTACATATGAAAGTCTTAGATGAAGCTAACAAGACTGGCTAATCGAATCATCCATGAACTACCAAGATGCATCAAGATCTAAAGAAGAAAAACTAGTGGCCAGGGATGAAAGCTGATGTATCTCACTATGTAGAAAATTTTTGACATGGTTAAAGGTTAAAGAAGAGTATCAAAAGCCGAATGGGAAGATTCAGCCTTTGAATATTCTTGAATGGAAATAGGAGAATATTACCATGGACTTCATAAGAAAGCTACTATGTATAACTAAGGGTTATGACCCCATTTGAGTTATAGTTAATAGAATAACAAAGAGTGTTCATTTTTATCAATTCAAGAAACTTATAACTCGGAGTGGATAGTCGAACTATTCATTAAAGAGATAGTTGCTTGTCATGGTGTATTGGTGCCGATTGTTTCTAACTGGGTACATGCGGTTTACATCTAGGTTTTGGGAAACGTTAAACGATACTATGGGAATGAAATTACACATCAGTACAATACAAGACACCCACAGATCGATATATAGACTATATATAAGAGAACTATTTAGACTTTAATGGATATGCTTCAAGCATGTGTCATAGACTTCGCTGGGAGTGGGGATAGTCATCTTCCGTTAGGAGAATTCTCATACAATAACACTTACCATGCTAGTATTGATATACCCTTGTACAAGATACTTTATAGTTGAAGATGTAGAAATCCTGTGTGTTGGGGTGATATTGGATAGAATGAATTAAGAAGTATAAAGGAGATAGGGCCAACGAATCAAAATTTAGAGACGATTAAAGCCTACATGAAAGTTGCCAAATAAAGACAAAAGTCATGTGCAAATAAACTTACGAAGACCAATAAAGTTTAATGTTCATGATAAGGTTATTTAAAGGTTTCTCCATAGAACGGAATCATCTGATTCCAAAAGAGAGGAACGTTAAGTGGTAGGTTTATTGGGTCTTTCAGGATAGTAGCCATGTGAGTGAAGTAGCATACGCATTAGATTTATCATATGAGTGAACTGGATTCACTCCACTTTCCATGTATCGCATGTGCATAAGTGTTTAGCCAATGAAGATGCTTCTATTCCACTTGAATATGTGGAAATTGATGACTATTCAAATTATGTGGAACAACTTGTGGTTGTTATTGATAGAAAGGAAAAATGGCTAAGGAATAAAGTAATTCTACTTGTTCGAGTTTGGTGGAACATATAAAGGTGGAGGTTCGGTTTTGTTTGACGGGATATCAAACCTCCGGTTACTACCATCTGATGCCCCCTTCATATATGTGGTATAGTCTTGATATCAACCAATCACATCCCCGGGTTAGGTCATCTCGGATTGTGTGAACTGATCGGGATCGTTCAATTATTTTTATTCAAGAAATCATTAGATGTTTGGCACTTGAACTTTATTTATAATCCTATGATAATATTTGTTTCAAAAAGTCAAGTCGTACTTTAAATCACACATTGATTCATAAGATGGTTTAACAAAATCATATTCATATATTAAATCCATATGATTCAAAATCTAGAGATGCGTTCATCTTGTAATTCCAACATTTAGATACACCTGAAGAGTCTATATCGTAGCATGTACTAAATGTCATAGTCTCTAAAATCATATTTTAATTGTAAAATGTTTCAGAATACAATATCAACAAAAAGGTAGTAAATAGTGTTCATCAGATGCAAAATTTTCATAAGCAAGCATGAGAATATTAATTTTGATTAACCATACTATGCACATAAGATGATCACAAATTCATATCTTTTATTGTACACTAGTAATTGTTTGTTATCGAGTCGCTTGTGTGGGATTGCCAATGCCTAGGGAGTTGTAATCCTTTGGGCACCAAACCATTACGACTTAGGCATAATAGCCCCTATCAAGATCAAACCTTCCACATGTGTATGATTTCTGATCAGACCACACGTACAATCTTAATGTGATGCTTGTCTTGTATTTTACCAGCATTCATTAATAAATTTACCATTGGTCATGCTGGTTTTCAAGAATAGGGGTGGATCTCAAAGATTAATGAGTTTGTTATAAGAGACAAACGTTTTGCCCTGTCAATCAAGCGGAGCCTATTCTACAGTTCTAGGGTTAGTTTCATATTGCTTAGGTAGCACCTCAGCTTGTCACTATGCTAGACATGTTTTATAGAAACTTCTAGGTACTTTAGGTGTTCGGGAACCGAGTGTTAGTTTACGAAACGAGTCGGGAAGGGATCTAGGCACACTAATTGAGGTTATGTGTGTGTTTTTGAATGTGTGGATGACTGGAAATGAGTTGACAGTCTTTCTATTTATAGTTAGGGCATGTTGATCAAAGCGGCCCTCATCCACTAGGAGATGTGGTTCGCATCGTGTGTGTTCTTTGCATTTGTCAAAAATGTCACACATGCATTATCTTGAGCTCCTTTTGCATTACGACCGGCAACCATTCCTTGATGTGGCACGCATAAATGTCCACGTGTTAGTTTGTTGCCCATTAGTCAGCATACATGTGCCATGGCCGGATTGTTTTCTTAGCCTAATCGATGTAGCCCGCTTTCTTCTGGCGATACCCTGCATGAGTTGCGGTCTGCATTGAGATTCAATGCCAATTTACATAATTATCGTTGAATCCTAATTTTGAGAGTGTTACACAATCAAAACTCAAGAGATCTTAAGTAGCATTGTTTTAGTCAGCATAAGTCTAAATATCCAACGGTTATCTTCTAGAAGGATGTTACAAACATTTTTTTTAACCAAAAAAAAGTGACTAACAAATGACAACCCGTGATTAACATGAAGTTAATGTAATTTAAAGTTGTATTTTAATATATAGAATAATAAAAATAAAAATCTCTTGTGAGACGACTAAATTTAAAATTTTCTAGAAACAAAAACTATGGATCGCATATACAAATTTTACATAAAATTGGTCAAAGGGGAAAACGATATTTAAATACAACTATTTGTCAAAAGTAGTAAGCTTTGACTTTTCTTATTACGTATTATTATAATTTTTATAAAGAAAATACAGATAGCAACACATTTTCATCCATCAAATTATAATTGTCGTTGTGATTACTAACAATACCCATTAAACATATCTCATTCAACATCAATTTTCTATTGCATTTTAATATAGAAAAAAGGTCAATAACGCAACTAAATGAAACGGCAAATCTAGTCAGGATGTTTTTTCTTTTTCATTACATGTTTATGGTTTTATTTTGTGTTTTTAAAAAATTATGGATTACATCGTTAAGTAAAGTTCCCAAAAAATGCAAACTAAATCGACAGAGTTGGTTGTCGACCATTCTAAACAATTTTGTTTGGCTTAAATCGGTTTATTTATTTTCTTAATCGCTAGTGCATATTAGATTTTTAAAAAAATAAAGATAAATCCCTCTTTTGGGCTATGAATAATGTATGTTCTAAAAGTAAAAGTTAATAATAACTTAATAAGGTATACCAATATTCCAAATTTCATGTAATGAACCGAACCATAAATCTCATCTTGTCAAAACTAAATTTAATTAATGTAGACTTGGGTAGTTTGTAAAAATATTGATTCGTATAATATGTTAATTTGGTCATTATAGCAGAAGTTCGAAAACACATAATCAGATAACTAAATTATCTCTTAATAAGATAAAATTTTAAAGAAAATATAATATCTTATATTAGTTATGACCAAACCATTACCTGCCATTATCAGATAATGTTTATTTAATTGATCTTTTAAAAGGATGTATGAATATTATAGATAGCTAAATGTCAATTGGGTTCGTATTGTAGTGGTAAAAGTTAAAGGCTATTCTAACAATGGATAATATAAGATTTGGTGTATTTTAAAACTAGGGGTGGATGGAAATGTGAGTTGCGGTCATAAAAAGATGGTTAGCTAATTAATTGGTTGATGAGTTTTATATCGTATCTAATAAAAAAAGTTTTATTTTGTCACTTGTCGTTCTTTTGATCTATATTTTCGTCATATGTACTTTTTGTAAACATTCTTATATAATTTTCCCTCCAAAAGAAGGTTATTATACTAGTTTAAACACTTCAATTAATTTCTCTCTTTTATTAAAACTCAACTTTATTAATTGCTACATTTCTATATCATCTAGTTTTTTTATAACAAAGCTATCTTTTTAAAAATAAATTATATTAAAAAAATTAGAAATCACATTTTTTATTAAAATATAAATAATAAAAAAATTATATAATATAAAATTTTCTAAAACCTAAACCTTTTTGAAACAAAATATTTTAAAATAATATTTTTTATAAAAATTATAAAAAGGTGAAATTTATTAAAAATAGTCTTACTAAACCAATATAATTATAAAGCAGAGTTTTTAATAAATAATACCTTTATAAAAATAGTTTTTTAATAAAAAATCTTAAAATGAATGTTTAAAAATAAACTATTTAGATAAAAGAGTTAAAAAATAGTATAATTGTTTAATTTCTTGAACTATTACGTGTATATAATTTTTGTCATATCATATATTAAAATATTATACTATAAGCTTCGAGTTTATTACTTTACAGATTATTACCCACACGATTGATGAAAAAAGCACATATTATTCATAAGTATCTAAAACAATTTCATAATAAAGAAATGTATGATACTAACTTTTCGTTTCTCTCTATTATCTATAAATAATATCAAATACTAATAATATTACTCATATTATTTTTAAATTAAGAAATATATAATTTAATAAATTAAAAACTTATTTTTTATTTAAAACACACTTCTTAAAAATAAAGTTTTCATAAAATACAGAATACAAAACCCATTAATTTTTATAAAACAAAAGTTTAAAAAAATATATTGGTGTTTATTTTTTTAAATTAGGTACTTAAACGTAAATTATAATTATAATTTATCTTTAAGCATGGTTTTATAATTTATAAAATTTTGTTACTAATTATTGAATATTTTATTTATTCAACCCGCGTAATACACATGTTACTAATCTAGTAAATTTATACCCCAAAATTTATAATTTTAAAGAATATTTAAATTATGAACCAAATTTATGAAAATAATGTATTTGAAAGTAGTTTTACTTGCTATTTTAAACACTACAACATCTATATTCATGGTATAGAATATTTTGAGTATTTCTAAAATCAAAAAACTTCAGATAATAGTTTAAGTCTTCTACTAGAATTACATATAACTTGTTTGTCTTTTTAAAGTCACGTCACTTTCACTAAATGTTCTAATTATTTAATATTTCTATAGATGTGTGATTTTTATTAAAGTTTAAGTTAGGCAAATGAAACATATTTTAATTTTAGTTACTAATGCAGGATTGGTTAATGTGACTCAATACAAGTATTCTCACTTAGACTCACTAAGTCACACTTGAATGATGATAAAAAATCATCTAAGACTTGATAATAATATAATAAGTAAGCAAGACATAAGAAATGGTTTTCAAGATACTTATATATATATATATATATATATATATATATATATATATATATATATATATATATATATATATTACTTCTCAACTCAAAGTTTTAACAAGACTATTACCAACGTTACAAATGAGTTATCATGAGAAACTATGTATACTACTATCTACAGTTGATTATACTTTGATACCAGCTGGAAACTTACTACCAAACAAATACTATATTGTTAGAAATAAGGTATCTATAATAAAATATTATCCTCGATTTGGTAGTCATGACATGTCCATGACCTACCTTTTTGCTACCAACTAAAGTGGTAACTGTACTAACCGATAAACAATAAACAGTGAAATAAAATATGGTCAACTACATGGGCGTGGCAAAGCGCCATGCAGTATATCAGAGGATGCAGCAGGTTGTCAGAAGGACCATACTTATGTCCACTGGTACATAATAGGTTCTTCTGAAGGTAAACTGGCTTCGGAAGAACAGGTTCTTCCGAAACCACTTATACTTCGGAAGAGTCTACTTCTTCCAAGAGTTCTGCTGATCTTCAAGTTTTTATACTTTAGAAGTCTTTGTCTTGATGCCTTCCAAGTGTTTGTTTCAGAAGAGGAATTTCTTAGTCTTCGGAAGACTGAGTTCCTCTTCAGAAGTTCTTCTATCTTTTAACATTCGAAAGTGCAGCTTTGCCTTCGGAAGTTTTTACCAAATGTACCAAAAATTATTTAAGTGTTGTTTTGGTTGCACCAGCCTTACTAGACCCAACAAACTCCCCCTAGGCTGATGCTATCAAAACTTCACTATCTTCTTCTTCTCAAAACTTTCAGCACTAAGGAAAGAAAGTATTTATTTGTCTTTTTGTTCTTTCCAGAGGTAGTGCTGAGAAGTTTGTACAAGTCAAATGTGGATAACAGGTCCAGTTTGTTACTCTGTATATGACATGTACCCTTTGTTGTGTCACTCGATAGAAAGTTAGTTGATGGGAGTTGTATTCATACTTCCATCTAACTATGGGTTCCAAATCCGGGCTTTCAACCATTCGAAGGAAAGTCATTCCTTTGATTAACCCTTCTTTTTTCTTCTCTTTCTCTATCTTTCAACTCTTTTATAATCTTTGCTTTTGTTGTCAACTCAGCAAGGTGAAGGCTGCTCAGATGATTCCGAATGTGAGCAGTTGTTTGAGAGTTGGAGGGATTGGAGAATGGTTTCTATGCTAACTCAACAATGTCAAACCTGCTAGAGTGTAGCAGAGATGGAGTGTTGAGTTTATAGACCTCACCATTCTCTCATTCCACAACAAAGTTGTGAGAAGAGTCTTCGAACCTCCATTGGATATTTTTCTTCCTAGGAGTAAGGGGTTGGGATGGTAGCTTGTTCCCTTTCCTGGTGTCCAAAAAAGTCACCAACCTTCTTCTCAGTTTCTTTTCTTCTTCATTGAGAGAATCAGAGTTAGATGCAAGAAGCTAAAGTGTTTGGTCCAAGGTTCCCCTAGGCAAATCAAGAAATGCTTCTCTTGTGAGGGAATAGGAAGAGCCATCAATGAATGTAGTTTGAAAGACTCCTCCTCACAAGATATTTCGCTTAGAGTTGTACAGTTGATGAGCTTGTTCTTGATTTCCTTGAATTCTTCTAAAGTTAGAGGCTTTGATGGTCGAGAGGATGACTTGGGTGGTTGATGGGTGGATTATGGTTGAGTTCTGGTAAGTGTTTTGGGTATTAAGATGGGTAGTGGAGGTGGTTGTTATGAGGCAATAAGTGAGAATGAGGGTATGGTTGATGGTGTGGGTTTAGGGGTGTAAGGTTTAGTGGTTGGTTTAGTTTTTGATTGGGAAGGAAAATGGTGTTGGTTCAGGTTTAATTTAGGGTTGAGGTTGAGATGTAGGTTTGGGTGTCATCCTCTGTGTACTTTGATATAACTCTTTCCTTCTACCTGAGCGAATCTCAGCTTTGATGTCACTGACATGTCGTTGTAGGGTCTTTTCTGACATGAGCCAAACTTGTCTACCAGAGAAGTCGTGGGCTCTGAGATATGCCTTTATCCAGGCTTTGTCTCCCACCTTCTTGGCAGCCACAAGTTGTGCTTTCTCATCCTTCTTCTTCTTCTCCTTCAACTTCTCCATGGTTGCCCTCCTTTTTCCTTATCCATCTGATCTTGTTCTTTGTGAAAAAGCCACAAATTGTTATGGGGAGTCAATTCTTCAAGAGCATATTCCCTGGAGGAAAGCAATCCTCTCACTTCTAAACTGTTGCTCATCCTCTTATTTCTTTCTCTTCTTCTCCTCCTCTAAGGCTAACCTTGTTGCTTCCTTTTGTTGTTTCTGCAGTATGGTTGCCTTTTCTAACTCCACCAGTTCCTTAAGTGGTAGAAGAAGCACTTCTTTACTAGCTACTCCTAGGTTGACAAGTCTGTCAATTACCTCCACTCTTTTTTTATTGGTGATGGCCTCTTGGGTTGCTACAGCTGCTTTGCTGCTTGCAGCAAGTAGCTTCCCAGTGGTGAGTCCACCTTTCCTTTTGATCTTTTTCATCCTTTCCTCCTCTATTAGCTCTTCTGCAGTCATTTTTCTTTTGCCTTTGATGTCTTCGGAAGCTTGATCTTTTTGAGAATCTAGTTTAGAGGATTCAGGTTGGGGAGTGGGGAGATGAGCTTGTGGTGATGAAGGTGTTTGAGAGAGATGAGTTCTAAGAAAGTCTTCACTGTTTATCTTAGAAGACAGTTCAAGAATGGCCTCTCTGATAACTACATCATCAAACAATGAAGATAACCCGATGATTCCTTCCGCAACTTGAATCTCTGCTTCGGAAGATTGGATTTTTGCTTCGGAAGATGGTGAGATTTCATTACTTGTACCAACTGATTCAGTTGCTGGGCCATCAGTCCCTATATCCCCTTAGAAATTAATCTCAGGTTCAATGTGAACCTTAGGTTAACCAACTCCTTCCTTGGTGCTAGGTGGTAGATTCAGCCTTTGAAGCTCTTCAACTCCAACGTACGCCAGTGCAACGTCTGGTAAGGGTTGTTCAAGTGAGGAGCTCATTAGGAACTTAGTTAAGAACCTATTTAGATCAATTAGCATCCTTGGGTCCACTTGAAAGGTAATTGGAGGAGGCTCAAGGAAACAGTTGTTTGTTGAGAAGGGTATTTAGAAGATAGGGATGAAAGAGCTAAGTTGTGCTCTATGTGTGCTTCACTCTGGACATTCTCCTCTTTTTTTGTAGCATCATCTTAAGAGGTAGATGAGCTAGAGGAAGAGGTCAGAGAGACTTGAATGGGTACATGCCTGACAGATCTCTCAATCTGTGTCTCAGCCAGTTGGGGCATGAGATTTTCAATCTCAAGTTGCTGAGTGGCAGACTTATCTTCTAAAGTCTTAACCTTTGATTTTAGGTTTGAGACTTTGGAAAGTAGGTCATGAATGATGAGTTGAAGACTTCCCTCATTTTCTTTTGAAGAATTTCAAGGAGATGAGATAACATACCTTGTATGTTAATCCTCACCACAAGATGTGGTTTCTTGGCACCCTGGTTTCCTTTGCGAGGTGATGGCTCTTTCAAAGTCATCAATAGGAAAAGTTGTCGTAGATTCAGTCTTAGAAATGTTACCACTATCCTGAGAGCTCAATGAGACACTTTCAGTAGTGGCAGCTGAATCTACATGAGTCCCCTCCATATTAGTGGGACTCACCTCAGTTTGGCTTTTCTGATGGGGGCTAGAAGTCAAAGGTTCCTTGGAACTCAGTTGATCTAGAGATTGGTGTTGTAGATCAATATAATGGTCCTGAAGGAACCTAAAATCTTCATCAGAACTGGTTAATAGGTTAGTGAAGGATTTGGAAGTTATACCTAATGACCCGGGACCTTGGTCAATACTCAGAGGCATTGAGTGGTTGTCCCTTTTTAGCAGCTTAGGGGAGTATAGTTGTAGGTACATGTGTCCCTAGTTTCTGAACTGAATGTAATATGTCTTTAATGTCTTACACTTATGTAATAGTTGGATACTTAATGTAATGTAAATGTTTGGTTGTGTTTATAATGTTTAATATTTCATTAATGAGTTGTTTAACGCATATTGACTTGATTATATAGGTTTGTGGTTGTTTGAATGAATCTTGATAATGTAATGATAAATGAATACATTCAAACTTAGTAATATGAAGTTCTCATGCGAATGGCCTATGCGAATGGACCATACGCATGAACAACCTCATGCGAATGACTCAGTCGCACGACTGAACCAGAAGACTGGATCAGTCGTATGATTGTAACATGAGATTGGCTCAGTCGCACGACCGAACACTCAGTCGTGCGAATGGATCAACCGCATGGCTCAATCGCACAACTGAACCATACTAATGGTTCAGTCGCCTGAATGAGCAACCCTAACCTATAAATACCACCTAATTCGTGGAAAAACGTAAGAATTCATATCACTTCGACTCCAGACGTACCCTAGCCGTCCAGAGACCTCTAAGAACCTGTTCCAAGTTCACAGATCGCACTAGATCGATTCCATATCTTTCTAAACGTTTAGATTCAATCCATAATTGATACGACGTGCGTTCTCACTGATTGGATCGCCAATCAAATAGGATTCCGCACTATTTGATTCGGTACACACGTTAATCAGTTAGTATTTCGTTCAAATACATGATCCTAACAAGTGGTATCAGAGTTTTGGCTCTTGATTACGTGTGATTCAATCATTTTTGATACAAAAAATGTGTTTTTTCACTAAAAACGCAATCTTTTCGTGTCAAACGGTGTCTTAGACGTCTCCTGCTCATAAAGCTTGGTTTTTCCGGCATACGGCAATTAGGGTTAGTGAAAATTCGGGTTTTTACGGCCAAAACACCTTAAACCTAGAAAATTTCAAAATCCAGCAGCTTTAGTCGCACGATTGACTCAATCGCACGACTGGACACATTCGCATCCCTCATACGCACGATTGGACTCATTCGTACCTCCATTCGTACGACTAAGCAGTCTATTCGCATTGTTCAACCGCATCAATTCATTCGCCCGACTGAACCATTCGCATAAGTTCAGCCGCACGATGGAACCATTCTCACTGTTCAATCGCACGAATAGCTCAATCGCACAGCTCCATTCGCACAAGTGAAACAGTTTTGTTCCAAAGACTAAAGTTAATCGCAATGGAGGACCAGTACTCAGCATTCACAACAGGGAAAGACTCACGTATTCAGAATTTACTGCTACTGGAGAGTGAAGTAGGGAATCACAACAAACCCCCTAAGCTAATCACTTTAGATGAATTCCCACACTGGAAGCAACGTTTCGAGATCTACTTAAATGGAGTAGATCCCAATATGTGGGAAGCAATTGAGACGGGGTATAGTATGCCAGTAGGTGCTGATGTAGTCAAACTTACACTAGGTGGCATGACTGATGGACAAAAAGTCAAGTACAATGCAAAAAAGAGAGTTTATGCTTTGCTTACTCAGTCAATTCCTAAGGACATTTTCCATCAATTTTCTGAGAACAAGCAAGCAAAGAAGCTATGGGATGAGCTGGAGAAACGTTATGATGGGAATGCGTCATTAAAGGCTATAAAGGCTAAAGAGTTGAAGAAGGAGTTCGACAACTTCTCATCAATGGGGAATGAGAGTTTGGATGACGTCATTGATAGGTTCTACCACTTGATGAGTGAGCTGCACACTCATGGAGTTTCAACAACCATAGAGGATAAAGTGTCAAACTTTGCAGATGGGTTGCCAGAGAAATGGGCTTCTTTTGTCTCAAATCTCAGACAGAATGGTATGCTAGCGAAGTTGGACATAAATGATTTCATTCTGAAGCTGAGAGAGGAAGCATTAAGGATGAAGTACAGAGCTCAAAAGTCTTCCTACACTCAGAATCCGGCACTGTACAATGCAACTCCACAAGCCAAGACTTCTGGAGCACCACTTCAGACAGCTTTTGTGTCAAGCTCAGCTGGTCCTTCACAAGCCTCTACTTCAGGATCCGAAACGTCAGGGTTTTCTAGTACCCAATACATCGCATCTGAAGCAAATGCTACAAGACTAAAGACCGAGAATCTCGGTAATGTGACACTAGAAGTAGCAAGAGAGCACATGGATCTCTTAGCAGCTGTAGTCCACTCCTATGATGGATTAGTTGCTGGGAAAATTGGAAACTGTCATCTGGTAGACGAGGACTACGAGCAGGTAGATGAGACAGAGCTAGAAAGGATGGATATAATGTGGGCCTTAGCAAGTGCTGTCCGGAGAGCTAAGAAGTTTGTCAAGAAGACCGGACAAAACTTGCTTGCTACTAAGGACAATACGTTTGGTTTTGACAAGAGCAAGGTGACATGTTTCAACTGTGGAGAAAAGGGGCACTTCAAACGAGAGTGTGTGAAGCCCAAGAAAACTGGAAACGGGAATCCATTCTCGTCCTTCACTCGTCAAGATAAGCCAACTAGCAGTTCTACTTCACCAAGCAATGATCCTAAAGCCTTGACTGCTCATGATTGAGGGACATGACTACAGCTTTCAATTTGTCTCTCAGGGAGAATCCAACATTGCTAGTGTGGAGGACTTAGATGATGATTCAGGTAGTGAAAGAGATATTGCAATGGAACTCGCGATGTCAAACATTGAAGAGACTGCAACTGAGGTCAACCACATACCTAAAGAAGGGACAACTACTACAACGTCAAATCACCAGAACCAGAAACACCAGACTCTGCTTTGATGGCTGATTCAACAGAACCTTCTCAGGTAAGTACTACTGACCAACTTTTTAATAATCATGCTTGTTCTGATTGTAATAAA
The DNA here is from genome assembly GCA_025215565.1 of Flaveria ramosissima. Taxonomy (NCBI): domain Eukaryota; kingdom Viridiplantae; phylum Streptophyta; class Magnoliopsida; order Asterales; family Asteraceae; genus Flaveria; species Flaveria ramosissima. The sequence goes on along the minus strand of CM046046.1, from coordinate 15,905,950 downwards.
TTTAGGGAAAGCATTGACTTGAAATTTGCTAGGTTATTAGATCATAATGATAGCTTAGTAAAGGATTTGCAACTGTGCACTGAGGCAAACAGAGTTTTAAAATAAAATGAGCATAGTTACAAAGAAAAGATAGACCTATTGAATAAACAGCTTAGGGAAACAGAAGTAGTAGCCTTTAACCAAGCTAATGACATTAGGTACTATCTTAACTCCCTAGAAGACACTAAGAAACAAAAAGCAGTTTTAGAAGTAGAAGTCAATTCATTAAAGTAAAAACTGCATAGTTGGACAAGTTCATCTCATATTGTCCAACACTTAGTGAGAGAGCGTAACAATGGGGAGGGTTTGGGATATAAAGTGGTTCCACCACCACCTGAGACCTGGATGAACACTAAAAGTAAACCAATTAATAACAATCCAATCAAGGATCATGTGGTGTCTACTCCTCTTGTAAGTGATCCAGATTCCTCATTTACTTCAAATGAATCTGGAACTAAACAAAAGGAGGCCACTTCAAAGGCAAAAGGTAAAATGCCTTGTGTTAATCTGGAAAAAGAGTTTGAAAAGGTTAATATAAAGTCTGGGTCAAAAAAAGTCAAATCTGAACCTAAAAAGACTATTAATGTTAACCAATCACGTGTTTCATGTCAAAGTCCAGATAAACAAAATGGAAAGGATGTTCAGAATGTTAAAACAATTAAATTTGTTAAACAAGATAAAACATCAAAAGAAGTAGAGTCAAAACCCAAACAGAACAATGTCACTCAGGTGTCACACACGTCTCTACAAAGACAGTTTAATCATAAAGTTGATAGCAGGTCATGCTACAACTGTGGAGAGTGTGGACACATTGCTTCTTACTATCCTTACTATCAGACACCTAGGAAGAAAGTTGAACTTTAGGAATCAAAACCTATGTCTTCTAAGAGGAGCTCATTGACTCCACCTAGAAGAGCTAGTGAACCTAAAGGTCAACCCATTAGTCAGTCGTCTGTTTATCACAAACAGGCCTTACACAAATCTGGCTTATGGAAAGAAAAGTCAACCTCTGTGTCTGAAAATGAGGACAAGAAGACACCTGAGCTTCCCTCACCATCTAAAGGTCAATGGGTTGAATTCATGATGTGTGATGCCCCTGGGAAACCCAAGCCAGTAAAGGCTTGGGTTCCTAACCTTAACTAATGTTTTAAATTGAATGTGCAGGGTGTTCGCTGCAGTGCTGAAACCAACACGTGGATTGTTGATAGCGGAGCATCCAGGCACATTACTGGGAACAGGGCTCTCTTATCAAACGTCAAACAAATAAAAGGAGGCCATGTTTCATTTGTGGGTAACAAAGGAGGGTATATCACAGCTCAAGGAGAAGTGGGAAATCAGAAAGTGAAGTTTGATAAAGTAAACTACGTTCAACAACTTCAAAACAACTTACTTTCTGTATCCCAAATATGTGACAAAGGATTTAAGGTTATATTCGACAACAAGAAGTGCTATGTCCTGAAAAAGGACTATGTGATTTCGGAGGACCAAGTCTTGACGACAGCTTCAAGATATAAAGATCTTTATGTCTTGGACCTTTCAATGGCCTCCACAACGGATCATGAAGTTCAGTGCTTCTTGTCAAAGGCTACTGAGAAGGACTCCATCTCCTGGCATCGAAGAATGGGACACATTAATCCACGGAAGATGAATCACTTGATCCAGAATGATCTAGTGAGAGGAGTTAACGTCAAAAATTTCTAACTTCCGGATTTCTGTGTGGCGTGCAAGAAAGGCAAACACACGAAGAAGTATCATAAGGAAAAGAAAGTTCATTCCATCGAGCTTCCTCTTGAACTTCTTCACATGGATCTATTTGGTCCAGTCAGTACAAGAAGCATTGCAGGCGACTTATACTGCTATGTGGTTACTGATGACTACTCAAGATTCTCTTGGGTAATGTTTCTGAAATCCAAATCAGAAACATTTGAGCCTTTCAAGGAATTAGTAACTACACTGGAGTCTCTCTACAAGCTGAAGGTAAGACAGGTACGCTCAGACAACGGAACCAAGTTCAAGAATCAGTGGATGGAGGCTTACTGCAAGGAAAAGGGAATTGTGCACCAGTTCACTTCTGCCTACACGCCTCAGATGAATGGCGTTGCTGAGAGAAAGAATCGCAGCTTGATAGAGACAGCACGGACAATGCTAGCAGACTCGAAACTGCCTATCCAATTCTGGAATGAGGCAGTGGCAAATGCGTGTTACACGTTAAATCGAGTTCTGGTAGTTAAACGCCATGGCAAGACATGTTACGAGTTACTACAACGACGTAAACCTAATCTAGAGTATCTCGAACCGTTTGGCGTGCACCCTACTGAAGAAGACTCAGGAGGAAAAATTCAGCGAGAAGGCTGAAGAAGGTATCTTCCTAGGATACAACATACCAAACAAGAGAGTTTACAACATCTCAACGGGTCTAGTAGAAGTGTGGTGTAACGTTGATGTTCAGAGATACACCACACCACCTACTGGAAAAGGACCCGCCTTCTTTTATCGACTATGATGGATTCTTCAAGTCCTTCAACATACCTATCTCCACTTTTGACGAAGAGTTAGCAACCAGGATGATGTATGATGTTTTAAACTCACCGACACTAGATTCAACATCAACTGGATCATAAGGGGACTCGTCTCACCACTCAGAGGGAGCACTCAAAACAAGTGATTCCTCCTCAGAAGATGAAGTTGTGGAAAATGACCAGAACAATCTGAGGGAACAGGTTCCAATTCCTACAAGTCCACAAGCATCTAACATTGATGCCTCTGTGTCTTCGAAACCTCAAACTCCTACTACCTCAGATACTGAACCATATGTTCATAATCTGGATTCTGAGGTAGTTGCTTCAACAACCCCTGGATCTCGCCTAAATATCTACCATCCTTTGGATAATGTCATTGGGGATGTGAGGTCATGAGTTCAGACAGAAATCAGCTGTACTCAGTTGATTATGCCTTGGTAATGGAAAAGGGATATCTTCATGATGGTGCATATCGTTGTTTTGTGTCTCATTTTGAGCCTAAGTATGTCAGTGAAGCCCTGAATGATGAGGTATGGGTGAGTGCCATGCAAGAAGAACTTCTTCAGTTCAAGAAGTTACGTGTATGGACTCTGGTGGATAGACCTAAAGGTGCTAAGGTCATTGGCACCAAATGGGTCTTGAAATTCAAGAAAGATGACCAAGGCGTCATTATCAGGAACAAGGCTCGACTTGTAGTTCAAGGATTTCGACAAGTCGAGGGAATAGATTACAATGTAGTGTTTGCACCCGTGGCAAAAATGGAAGCCAATCGCATCTTCCTTGCCTATGCATCGTATATGAAGATTAAAGTTTATCAATTGGATGTGAAGAGTGCATTCCTTCATGGTGAAATTCGAGAGACAGTGTACGTCAGTCAACCCGAGGGATTTGAAGATCCATATCATCGGGACAGAGTTTACAAACTCGACAAGGCTTTATACGGGCTTCATCAAGCCCCAAGAGCCTGGTATGAGAAACTCTCAACTCACCTTGTGAAACACGGCTTTCGCAGAGGTGTTATTGATTGCACACTGTTTATCAAAGAGAAAGATGGTGATTTGCTGCTTGTTCAAATCTATGTTGATGATATCATCTTCGGGTCAAAGAACGAAGAGTTATGTAAAGAGTTTGAAGCAGTAATGAAGGCTGAATTTGAGATGAGTGCCATGGGAGAGATGAAATTCTTTCTCGGGTTACAGGTGGATCAGACACCAAAAGGGATTTTTCTACATCATACCAAGTATGTAGGAGACATTCTCAGTTGGTTTGACATGGAAAATCCTTCCGCAGCTGGAACTCCACTTGCTACAAATCATGAGGTAGCACCTGACGAGAATGGTGATCTGGTTGATGCCACCATGTACCGAGGAATGATTGGATCTCTCATGTACCTCACTGCCTCAAGACCTGATATCATGTATGCTACATGTCTATGTTCAAGATATCAGGCAAAGCCAAAGGTCAACCATCTGATAGGGGTCAAAAGGATATTTCGTTATCTGAAGGGTACTCCAACACTTGGGTTGTGGTATCCTCATGATGATGACTTTGAGCTAACGGCGTATAGTGACTCGGTTACGGTGGCTGCAAGATGAATTACAAGTCTACATCAGCATGGTGTCAATTCTTTGGGAGGAGATTAGTGACCTGACAGTGTAAGAAGCAGACCTCGGTTGCATTGTCAACCTGTGAAGCCGAATACGTTGCTGCTGCAAGTTGCTGTTCACAAATCATTTGGATTCAACAGCAAATGCGGGACTACGGTTTGAATTTCTCTTCTACTCCTATTTTTGTTGATAACTCTGCTGCAATTGCAGTAACTAAAAATCCGGTACAACATCCTAAGACCAAACACATCGGCATAAAATATCACTTTATACGTGACTGCTTTGAAAAGAACTTAATCGATGTGGTAAAAATAAACACTGATTTTCAACGCGCTGACCTCTATACAAAGGCTTTTGACAAACCACGTTTTCTATATTTGTTAGAGGTCAACGGTGTTAAAAAGAAAAGTGATGTAATTCCAGATGATGACCATGTTTAGTCCGATGCATTTAGTCCATTTTTATTTTTTATTTCTTTATTTATTCTATTTTCAATTTAAATTAAATTCATGTTATTTTGTTGTCTATTAAAATCCTAAAAAGCGTAAATCAGTTACTATTTTAGAATTTTAGGGGGAGAATAGGTCTACCAGTAACATTTAAAAAAAACAAGGGAGAAGGAGAGGCTAGCTGATAGAAAGTAGATCGTATCTGTGATACCGATTCAATGACTTTGGAAAATGATAGTACACAGGAACAAATCAAGTGGCACTTTAAAAGTTTAAATTAGATAAGATGCCAAATTCAAAGTATAAGTCTGTGTAGTCTGAGCAATATAAAAGGAAAAATGATAGAAAAACTTGTTACTACTAAGGTAACACAACGAACGTAGACCTAGAGATTGCTAGACCACAGATGATATGTCGGTATATTCAACACAATAGATGATTAGACCTGGTTGGTGATCTCAAGATCAAACTAAGTTGTTCAACTGACTGTGGGTTTCCATCTTATCACTGGTTAACACAATCAATAATATTCCAATAAGGAGTGACGAGCAAATAAACGCCACAAATGTGAGCGGATGACCACAAATAGAGCAAAGCACGAAAAATATGAAAACCAAACGCTATCAAGCTAATAACTTATGTTGTTGGTGCGTTATGTGCAAAAGAAAAATAAAGAAGCTCTAACAAGAAGATAGGTTGTGTGCCTCTCTGCTGTGCGATGGCACTGACCTGAGGATAAGCATAACCTAGATATTCTAGAATTCATTGTTGTTTGCCGCCTCTCTGTTGTGCGATGGCACTGACCTGAGGCTTGGCTTCTCTTTGAAAGTTCTAAGAATAGTTTCTTCTTGTCAAAATACCCATAGACCGCTCAAAATCTCCTGAGGAATGTTGATTACCACATAAGCGTGGGATCCACAAATGTTGGTTGAAATAATTAAACCTTAAACTATCACCAATCTGTGTCAAAAGTCTGTGTATGGATTTAAGAGGACCAGCATACTGACAATCATCGTGGCTACAATTCTTGAAAGTCCAAATCAATGTGGGGATCTAATTGTACCAGTATGATTTCCTAAATTTGCTAACGACTCTGGATGAAAAAAAAGAAGTGAGCATCAAAAGGTTTTTGATAACATGTCCCAAATGATTTGACTTGCCTGTATGATTCCAAATTGAATTGGTCCAGTTATGGTCAAAATAAATTGAAGCTGCCTATTCCGGAACCGAATCCATTAGATTCTATCTTAGGATTTACACTTCACACAAAAAGTCAAAAACAAGTTTAGTTTTGTACTTCAGCTTATGTCTTTTATTTTATTTAAATTTAGTCAATTCAGTTTGTTTAATATCGGACTACATCATGGAATTCAGTAAGGGAGTAAATCATCTAAAAGGGTCAGTCTGAGGTGACCACACGTGCTTTCAAAAGATAAATAGGTCACGTCTGAGGTGACAAAGTGTTTAAAAGGATCACGTCTGAGGTGGTCAAAAGTTTGTCAAGTTAAAATGATCATGTCTGAGATGATCAAAGGGTCATAATGTTAAATTAACAGTTTAAAAAGGGTGTAAAATGTAAAATGGTCATAAAGTCAAAAACCATGAGTATGATTCATTCGAACGACTGGACCATGAGTATGGACCAGTCGTACGATTCGAGGATAAGAATGTGCCCAATCGCACGATTAACCCACACGTATGGGACATATGGGCGATTGGACCATCAAGATGACTACAATGTGCTAATCGCGTGGATGAAGGTGACCGAATGACCCACTCGCACGACTGACTTCTAGTCGCACGACTGAAGGTGACCGACTGTGCTAGTCGCACGACTGATCTTTAGTCGCACAAAACAACTATGCGATTGGGATCAGTCGCACGACTGAAGGAAACTCTGGTATAAATAGAAGGGGAGTCGGTCGCAGTCGGTCATCACTCCCGGATCGCCCCTAAATCTCACGAAGCACCGTTACTCTGCTTGATTCTTACTTGAGCACTTTAGATCCTTGATTATTGCTTACTGACGGTCTATAGCGATTATACAAGTACAATGAGTTGAAATTTCACCGAAATCTGGAGGAATGATGCCCTAATCTGTGAAATACGACCCTAACAAGAACCGAACCTGTTAATGGACTAATAACCTACTTAAACCAAGTAAAATGTTAAAACTAAAGTTATTAGGTTATTAGTTAGGTGATTGCGAGTCTAATGAGCCAAACCACGACGTCTAACATTACGATTTGCTCAAGATTTGAATTTGGATTGAACAATAGTCTGGCATGCGAATGGGCACCCGGATGAACTTCAATCGCACGACTGAGCTGGGCGTATGGCTTAATCGCACAACTGCATCATGCGAATGAGTTCAGTCGCACGACTGGTTCAACCGTTTGGGATAGCATACGACTAAGCCCAGTCGCATGCTAAGTCGTGCGTATGAGCTCAATCGCACGACTAAACTTCAGTCGCATAGTTCATTCGCACGACAGACCAAAAAGATTCAAATTTAGGAAATTCAAATGGCTATTCACTTACACACACTAACGTTTATCTGTACTGTGTAACAGATGGCGAGTCGCTGGACCATGAGCACGAAGCACAACATATGTGCTCACCTGGATCTGACTTCCAGGAATGCTAGAGAGTTCTCGGGCATCATCACATTCCCACGGAGATCTAGGATATTCCGAGCTATCTCGACACCATGTACTCCTTACCGCTCAGTCCAATAGGCTTTCTGGGAAAGCGCTGTAGTGGACAGGTCCTCCGAGCCCCATTGCATCAGGAGCTCGATATTCGGCGAGGCTATTGAGATCACAGAGGACGATCTTCGGACTGTTCTAGAGTTTGGGGATGACGCTGATTCTCCCACCCGATTACACCCACTTACTGTTCGAGGATGTTTCATGAGGGCTAAGTACTCTAGGGACATCAACGCAGGTGTGCTCAACAAGAGCAATCTGTGCCCCCAGTTCAAGTACCTCGCCCATGTGCTACTTAAGTGCATAGCTTCTCGGAAGGGAGGTTTCGACGAGCTTTCCGATCAGATTCAGAATGCTTACGCAGCGTTGGTGCTGAACCACCCGTTCAGTTTCTCCAGGATGATCTTCAACTATCTGGTGGAGAACATTGAGGGGAAAGGGAAGAGGGATTTTGTATGTACCCTAGATTCGTGCAAATGATCATTGATCAGAAGCTCCCTCAGCTACCTAAGGAGAAGGAGGACGCGGTGGTGCTCGAGGTGATGGATGATACCACTTTGGGCCGGATGAAGGTCTACAGGGGGAAGCAGGTGAAACCCCCTGTGAGACGACTGTTTGGGCATTTGATTCGAGTGGACTACATGGCGCCAGCGAAGAGGAAGTGGCGTCACGATGATAGTGACTCAGATTCTGAGCCGATTGTGCTCCCATCCGATGATTCTGATGATATTGACAGTGGTGATGGTGGAGATACTGGTCCCACCCATTCTAGGGTCACTACCGCAGATGCTATATCTCCATCATCCACCCACGGAGAAGCTAAGACAGCAAGATTCCATCAGGACTTTCAGCCTGATGAGGAGGACGAGTCGGACGAGGAGCCGTTGACTCGGACGGTGGGCAGCAAGGTGGTTGCCACCGAGAGAGGGATTAGGGTGGTAGGTGGACGCCAGGGTGAGTCTGGGGAGGCTGTTACTGATCCATCTTACACCCCAGACCAGCCCAGCAGCCAAGGGGAGCATCCTCCTCGAAGGGATCGAGGAAAAAGAGGATGGCTCAGCCGCACGGGATGAAGAGTAAGAGAAGGAGATTCACATTGATCACCACCTCGTCTACCACCACCACCACCACAGATACCACCACCACTACCACACCCTCTACCACTATTACCACACCACCCACCACTACATCCATCCCATCTACCACCATATCTACCACACCCACTCCACCACCACTTTCATCTATACCAACCCCAATCTTCACCACTGCCACCACCACCACCACTAGCCACCATGCCGGCCCATCGTCACACCCCGCCTATAAATCTGGATCACCTCTACCTCCCAGTGGGGTAGAGGAACAGCTCTCGGCACTTAATCATATGGTGCTAAGGCTGTTGGCTGCCGATGACGAGAAAACTGCTCAGATTCATCAGCTAGTTGACCTTAGTGCTGCCCAATCTCTGCAGATATCTCAGCAGGCACAGCAAATATAGCAGCAGGCCCGAATGATGGATGCACAGCGCGTAGAGATGTCCCAACTCCAGGAGCAGAATGCCCAATCAGCTAAAAGGATAGAGGAGTTGGAGACCACCAACAAGACCATCATGTTGCGGCTTAAGGGATCCAAGGACGAGCCCCTAAAGATCAAAGAAGGGGATTGAGATGATAGTGATGATGACAATGATGATGATGATGACGATGGTGATGACATTGAGGATGATACTGATGCTGGTGATGATGCTGGTGATGATGATGTTGATGATGATGAAGATAACACATCTGCTGCGTGTGCCATACCTGCAAGTGAGAGGAGGAAAAAGAAAGCACAAGATCAAAGTGCCTCCACAACCGCCCCGTCAGCAGAAGAGAATTTGATCCAGGACAAGAGTAATACTTAGTTGTTTTTGTTATTTAAATCATATGTATTTGAATCTTGTATCATATTAATGAAATGAATGTTTATATTTAATGTTGATGTTTCTGTTTTGATTATTAACTAATGATTGTTGTGTTGAATGTCTAAATCAAGCAGATCCAAACTTTCAGAGAGATGAATATGATGTTGCTCCCCTCCAACAGATCAAGACTCAGCTCACGTTGATTCTTGATCTGCAGGGTATAGCAGGAGATCGGTGATGTACACTCCTGAAGAAGGAGAGATCATTCACAATCTCACTGACGTGCAAATAACAAAAATGTTCAAACTAAAAGTCGATGAGATCGTGAAAGACGCTCCAACAGTCCATGTGGAAAGTGACGACGAGCTAAACGATGTGGATGAAATCGAGATTGAAGATGTCACTGACCAGCATTATCCAGAGTACACTAACAATATGGGTAATGTCATTCCCAATCTGGGAGACAATCTAATCAGTGAAACCTTGGAGACTCTGGATAAAGTGGAACAAGAGTCAGACAAGACTGAAGATAAGGCCCAGCCTCGGATGCTGAAGTTAATATCAGAAAGGCTGAGTGGGCTGCATGCTTTGAAGAGATAAGAGCCTAACTAAGTGCATCAAAGTCGACCATCTACACCAAACTGTACAAAGTGAAGAAACATCAAAAGGTGTCGGGCAGAATCATAGCATGGGCATATTTTGAAGATCTCAACGTTTACGCAGTTAAACGTGAGCAAGGGATCGAGTACTTTAGGTTCCCACACGACCTTAAGACTCTTCCTGGATTTGAGCTGAACCAGTTAGCGAAGCTGAAATTGCTATACGCTGATCCACGCAAGATGTATGGATGGTTCGAAGCAGCTCTAAAGAGAGAGTACCACGCCAGATGGGTCAACTTGAAACCTCAACAACCAACGAGGTATATCCGAAGGTCTGAGGTTGATACCCTAACTGGAAAACCAAGAATAGTGCTGAAGTGGAGTCCTCCGTGCACTATGTTTAAGATCCCACTACGGGAAATGCCACAGGACTTCACTCCACACTTCAAATGGTGGTACTATGATTGGAGGACATGAGAGGCAGTCATAGTCTTGAACAAAGAAGGCAAAATGGATACTATCAGGGTATTTGACCCGATGTGGCTCACAAACTTGTCTGCAAATGATGTGTACACATTATACAAGTGGCCACTATTCTATGACTCTCAAGATATTGTACAAGCTCCACAGTTTCAGAATGTTATACGACTCTGCTTTGCGTTTGAGATACATGCAGGAGTCACAAAAGAAGAGAAGTACAAGAAGTATGAAGAGGTTATGAAGAAAGTAAGACATTAGATGAAACTATGTCCAAGGGGGAGTTTGTAGGTACATGTGTCCCTAGTTTCTGAACTTAATGTAATATGTCTTTAATGTCTTACACATATGTAATAGTTGGGTACTTAATGAAATGTAAATGTTTGGTTGTGTTTATAATGTTTAATATTTCATTAATGAGTTGTTTAATGCATATTGACTGGATTATATAGGCTTGTGGTTGTTTGAATGAATCTTGATCATATAATGATAAATGAATACATTCAAACTTAGTAATATGAAGTTCTCATGCGAATGACCCATGCGAATGGACCATACGCATGAACAACCTCATGTGAATGACTCAGTCGCACGACTGAACCAGGAGACTGGATCAGTCGTATGATTGTAACATGAGATTGGCTTGGTTGCACGACTGAACACTCAGTCGTGCGAATGGATCAACCGCATGGCTCAATTGCACGACTGAACCATACTAATGGTCTAGTCTCCCGAATGAGCAACCCTAATCTATAAATACCGCCTAATTCGTGGAAAAACGTAAGAATTCATATCACTTCGACTCCAGACGTACCCTAGCCGTCCAGAGACCTCTAAGAACATGTTCCAAGTTCACAGATCGCACTAGATCGATTCCATATCGTTCTAAACGTTTAGATTCAATCCATAATTGATTCGACGTGCGTTCTCACTGATTGGATCGCCAATCAAATAGGATTCTGCACTATTTGATTCGGTATACACGTTAATCAGTTAGTATTTTGTTCAAATACACGATCCTAACAATAGTGACTCACCCTGAGAGCTTAAGGTTTGGCTTTCAGGCTCATCAGGTTAAGACTGAGGAGACTCAAACTAATATTAAGGTCAATAGTGGAGGAAGGTTGGACCTCAAGTTGAGTGGGAGCCCATTTTTCCACTCTAGCCTTTTTGGATTGAACAGTGGGAACTTGTTCAATTAGAGTAGATTGAACAAGGGTTTGTTTGGAGCGTCTCTGGTATGTGAACTTGTTGGGATGGGTAGAAGGAATTGGTATTGAAGTGGTTTTTTCTGGTACATATTCATCACCTGTAGGGCTAATAGGGATGTCACCAGAAGCCATTGGCTCAATCATACCTGGAAGAAGTGCAGTGTATCTTCCGGTGAAATTTGTGGATACTCTCTTGAAGACCTTAAAGATGACCGGCCACATGTGAGGGACAAGAAGAGCTTCGTCACAAACAAGCCTGTTTTGGTCCAGCTCACAGTTGATTATGTGTTGAATGAATCTGGGATACATGTAGAACGTTTCCCTTTAAAGATTGCTTTTTAAGTTATGCAGCACAAACCTTGAGTAGTTGAAGCGGAGGCCTTTTACCAACCAATGAACTAGGCATCCTATATCATAGGGAATTTGATCCCATCCCCCTGATTTGTTTGAAAGACAATGGAGAACTATGTGAGGCAGGAACTTCCTGTTATAAGAGAAGTTGAACTTGTGGACAGTTGACCTGCTTACATATCCACCATATCCCATTTGGGCATATGTAGCTTCTAAATCAGAGTTGGGGAATTCAGTAAGGGAGCCCTTATCATGAAGATCTAAGTTCTCCCTGATGGTTTGTTCTAATATGAGTAATTATTGGCCACAAATCCTTGACCAGATAATCCTAACTCCATTTACAGTATCAATTTGACCATTTGCCCAGAATTTGGCCATATGTTTGGAGTAAACAGTAGGATTTACAGTAAGGGCGGTGTAGTTGGTGGATTGGGTCAGAAAGTGGATGATTTCAAAGAAGTCGGCATCCTTTGAGGAGTCAAGGAATGCGACTTGGTTGGGTTGAGGATGCAGGGCCATTATTGGAAGATCTGGAGAAAGTGAGGGAATTTGGGAGAGTAAAAGTAAAGACGAAGGAAAGTTAGCGCTTGCAAATGGGTGAAAGATTAATGAGAGAGGTCGGAAGTATTTAAATGGGTTGAAATGGCGGATGGATAAGGTGCAATGACATTTTGGGTTCTGATGTGACAGGGGCGGTAAGGTTAAATCCATTTAAAATATTCCAACATCATTAATAAAATCTTTTTCTTTTTATACCCCAAAGATTTCTATTACATAGTAAGGTTTTCTTCTGAAGGTAAAAGTTTTCCAAAGGTAATATCTTCCGAGGCCAAACTTACTTCTGAAGGTAAATTATTTCATAAGAAAATTTTTCTTCCGAGAGAAAGAAGGTCTTTCGAGGAAGGAAGTTTTAAAGCTTCGGAAGTAGATTTATCAAATGTTCTTCCGAGGTTTAAAACTCTTCCGAAGATAATACCGGTTTAGAAGAATTTTCCTTCGGAAGATAGACAAGATATCTTCCGAGGCAAAATTTCTCTTCGGAAGAACTAATACTTAGTAAGTTTTGAAGAAATATATTTTGTAATTTGGGCTTAAATTGTACGACAAAGTAAAGCACAAATTTAAAAAGTTTTCCATAGGAGATAAAGTAGTCAATGTTTATCATCCCAATAGGTGTGATGATATATTTAAATCTTTGTTTATCAAATGCTTTGGTGAACATATCAGCATATTGTTCATTTGAGTCAACTTTGACTAGTTTGATCAGGTTTTTCTCATGAATATCTCTGATGAAATGATACCTGATGTCAATATGCTTTGTCTTTAAGTGCTTGACAAGATTTTCAATGATGGAAATAGCACTTTTGTTATCAATGTGGATAGAAGTCTCTATGAAGTTGAAGCCATAGTCCAACATCTGATTTTGAATCCACAACAGCTAAGCACAGCAACTAGCAGCAGAAATGCATTCAGCTTCAGCAGTTGATGTTGATACACATGATTACTTCTTTCATTTCCAGGAGATGATCCTTCCACCAATAATTTGACATCATCCGTATGTGGATTTCTTGTTGATATTGCACCCTTCATAGTCACTATCAGTATAGCCACAGAGATTAAAGTCTTGATTTTTGGGATACCAGAGACCTAGTTTAGGAGCTCCTTTGAGGTATCTAAGAATTCTCTTTGCAGCAACTAGGTGAGACACCTTTGCGGCAGCCTGATATCATGCTCAAATGCAGGTTGCAAACATGATATCTGGTCTACTTGTTGTGAGGTACATCAAAGATCCAATAATTGCCCTATACTGATGTTGATCAGTATCCTCTCCCTCAGAGTCAGAACAATTATTGTGATTCCTGGGTACAAGTGTCTTTGCTGGCTTGCAATTTTTCATCTCAAATCGTTCTAAAATGTCTTTGACATATTTAGATTGATTGATAAAGAACCCTTTTTTCGTCTGCTTCACCTGAATTCCAAGGAAAAAGTCCATTTTTACCATGGAGCTCATCTCAAACTTCCTTTTCATAATGGTTTCAAAGTCTTTACAGATTTGATCATTTGATGAGCCAAATATGATGTCATCAACATAGACTTGTACTAACAAAATGTCTTTCATGGACTTCCTTATGAATAAAGTCTTAATGGTACCTTTGGTGTAACCATTCTTTAGGAGAAACTGAGACAAAGTCTCATACCGTAGCCTAGGTTCTTGGTGGAACCTATAGAGAGTTTATCCAACTTGCACACATAGTTTGGATGTTATGGGTCTTCAAATCCTGGAGGTTGGCACACATAAACTTCTTTGTCTATATCCTCATATAGAAAAGCATAGTTGACATCAAGCTGGTATACCGTGAAATTCATGGATGTAGCATAAGCAAGAAAGATCATTAGTGCCTCAAGTCTTGCAACAGGTGAAAAGATATCAGTGTAATCAATTCCTTCTTCCTGTGTGTATCCTTGAACTACCAGTCTTGCCTTGTTCTTAATAATTAGGCCTCTATCATTTCTTTTGTTTCTGAATACCCACTTTGTGCCAATAGGTACTTGACCAGATGGTAGTGGACATAGGTTCCAAACCTTTTGTCTTTTGAATTGAAGCAACTCCTTTTTCATTGATTCAACCCAACTACTATCCTTCAAAGCTTCCTCGACCTTCTTTGGTTCCATCTGAGAAAAGAAGCATGAGTACAAGCAGACATTCCCATTGTGAGTTTGTCCTCTTGTTCTCACACCTTCAGAAACATCTCCAATGATGTTCTCAGCTGGGTGAGTGTTGTGAATCTTGAGCCTGGGAATCACTTCCAGTTGCATGGATAGATCTAAATTGGAAAAATTCTGCTCAAGATTTTGAACACTTGGACCAGCTAATGTCTCACACTCATTCAATAAGGACTAATTGAATGAAGGAGAGACAACATCAATTGTATTTTGTTGTGAAGCAGCAATAACAGTATATGTTCCTCCAGATTGTTGCTTCTATCAACATGGTGTTGTGCAGTGGTTGAGTTGTCACTTGATGAGTTTTGTGGCTCACTTTGTTGACATGGTAAAAGCTCCAATGGTTCCTGAGATAATCATGCTTTCAGGAGCTTCATCTTCAGCAATCCTTGGAAAACTTAGAACAGGTCTGGGTAACTCAAACAATTGATCATCATCTGAGTCACTTTGAGTTCCTATTCTAGCTGAAACATTCTCACAAGAAGGTTTAGAATAGTTTAGAAACAATTGTAAATCAAAGATGTGGTCAGGAACATTCCCCCTAACACACAAGGAGTGTGCTCATTAACAACAATGTTATAAGATTCCTCAAATTGTTGATTTTTGATGTTATAAACTCTATAGGCGATAGACTAAGAGAAATATCCAACAAAGATAGCACGATCTGACTTTTCAGCAAATTTTGCCAAATTGTCTTTTATGTTAAGTATAGTACACCTGCTGCCAAAGGACCTAAGAAAGCCAATGAATGGTGGCCTCTTGTTCCATAGCTCATAAGGGGTTTTTCCATGAGGCTTGACTATAATAACTCTGTTATGCACATAGCATGCAGTGCTGACTGCCTCTGCCCAGAAAGTTAGAGGCAGCTTTGAATCAGCTAACATAGTTCTAGAAGCCTCAATTAGTGTCCTATTCCTCCTCTCAACAACACCATTTTGTTGAAGAGTTCTAGGGGCACTATATTGTCTGGCAATCCCTTTTGAGTTACAGAATGAGTCAAGAACTTGAGTCTTAAACTCAGTCCTTTGATCACTTCTAATTACTTTAACCTTGTGATCAATTTGATTTTCTATTTTAAGAATAAAAGATTTTAAGTTTTAGCAGTTTCATCTTTAGTTCTTAAAAAGAATATCCATGTAAATCTAGTGAAATCATCAACAACCACAAGGATATATGATTTCCTTTCAATGCTCATTATACTTGTAGGACCAAATAGATCCATGTGTAGTAAGTGTAATGGAGTGATGATAGAGTTACTTCTTTGGATTTTTGAGATACCCTATGCTGCTTTTCTTTTAGACATGCAACACAGTTATCGTTGCAGAAAAAATTTCTTTTTAGGCACACCAGTTACCAAGTTATTATTAACCAAATTATTCATGGTTTTATAATTAACATGACACATTCGTTTATGCCATAGAGTTGACTTGTCACCATTAGCTTTGGAAAGAAAGCATGATACTTCACCTAGTGGGGAAGCATGGTTCATATCCAGCTTGTACATATCCCCTCTCTTGGGAGATCTAAGAAGCACCAATTCTGAGGAATTGTCATCCCGGGTTTAAGGATAATGCACTCATGTTCTATGAAAAGCATTTAATGCTTTTGATCATATAATTAAGAATCACTCAAGAGATTGTGTTCAAGCTGTTTGACAAAGTTTACTTTGTCCACTTTTAATTTTCCATTGGATACACTCCCTCTGCTAGAAATGTATCCTCCGACTTCACCTCCAAATTGAACAAGACCTCTACCAAAATGTTAAAATTATTGAAGAAAATATTTGTTCCATGTCATGTTCATGGAGCATCCACTTTCTACAATCCTTAGATTGCCATTTTTATGTGGATGTCCCTGCACATAAGGTGAAATAGTTAGCTACTAATGGAAACCCAAGCCTTATTAGTCCTGGGCTCTTCCAATGTAGATGATATAATTGAACCAAAATGTATGCATGGGGGTTCAATTATGGCTTGTAAAGAAGAGGTTTGGGCTGCAGCATCTCCTCTAATCTTCCATTCCATTTTTTGGTTGATTAGTGTAGATGAGCTTGATGAAGCTTGAGCAACATGGCTTACTTCCGAGGCTTCTTTCTTTTCCAAAGAAGATTTCACCAACTTTTCTTCCAAAGCAGTCTTCTTCTCAGAAGGTTTCAATGGAATTCTTTTGTCCTTTTGAATTTTCTTTGGCTTGTCTTCCGAAGCTATTTTCCTTTCGGAAGAATGAGTTTCTTCTGAAAGCAACTTGGCTTTGGAAACTAGCTTTCCTTTTCTTGACACTTGAACCATGTGATAGGGTCTAAATATGAAACCCTTCTTGACTCCTTCTTTGTTAACATTGTTTGCATAATGTGTGCTAGCAGGATTGTCGTAAAGATCTTTAGCCATGTGGTTAAGCAGACCACACATTATACACTCAATGTTACTCTTCATGAGGTAGGAGGATTGTTGTTTCTTGTACTTCCTTTCATTATTAACAGTCTTCCTTTCAGCTTCTGATCCTTCAGTTGGATAGGAGTGCTGGTATTACACTCTTTTCCTGGATCAGAGCTTCCAACCACTTGGAATCCAGCTGAGATAAACACACTCTTTTGCTTTGGGTCTAATTCAGCTTCGACTTAGCCACTTTCTTGGTAGTTTTTCTATTTGACTTACCTTTGTTTCTTCTGGATTTGGTGGTCAGAAGTTGATCATCACTGGTAGGAATGGTTTTTTTACTTGGTTTTTTCTTTTGATGGTCTCCATAGTTGCATCATTCTTCTTCTCATGAGGTGGTGTGTCAGAAGATGGAACCTCTTGCTCTTTAGTACCATATCTTTGTTGTCTTATATACTCATAAGAATGTGGTGGATCAATTTCCTTGGTTGCCAACCCACATTTGTTTTGATAACAGACCTTTGAGTGGGAGGATGATGCAACGATAGTTTTGAAGTTATGCTCTTCAGTGGCATACTTCCTTGCTTTAGCCTCAGCTATTACTAGCTGGGCTTGAGCCTTGGTTAACTTGGAGATTAATTGTTGATTTAAACCCTATAGTTTAAAATATTCATGCTTTAAAGAGTAAACAGTTTTCTCTAACTCTTCTATTTTCATTTTATAGTCAGATTCCACTCTCTTAAAATTAGATTTTAGAATGTTTAACGACTAATTTAATTTCTATGTTATAGTCCTGATATAGTTTGAATTTATTGATAAAAGTTGGAGTATAGAGGTGTTCATATACCTTGGTGTCATCCGTTCTAGCCATGAGTACTTGAGTAGGGGTGACATCTTGCACCATGAAGCTCCAGTCAACTTTTTGAGCAACAGCAGTGGTTTGTTGTTTAGTTGACTGTGCAGCAGCTTTGGGAGTGGTAGGATGTGTTGAGGCTTGAGTGGCTCCTGGATTAGATTTAGCAGCTTTACATTCCTTGAAAATGGCCAAGTTAGTTGCAATTGTAACTCTTGGCTTTAGTTTTGTCAAACCTAAATTTGTTGTTGATTGGGTTTTGAGGGAACTGCATTCCTGATCCTTTAAAGAACTTCTTTGCTCTATAAGTCAACAGAGCTATTTGTTGGACAATGTCTATGTATTCAACATCATCTGGGCTAAAATATTCCAGATCATCAAAGTAAAATTGAAAATCACTAGAATGCCCATTTCATGAAACAAAGGCACAATTTTCCTGGAAGGGACCTGATTGAGCCTGTTGAGACCTTGGTGTCTCAAGAAAGGTGATATGCGGCCCAGAAGAACATGATGACTGCTGGGAGTAAGTTATGTACTTCTAGGACTGAGGGATTCTTGAGCCTTCAACAACAACTAAAACATTGCTAACAAGAAGGCTAGAGGTTTGGCTCATCTGGTGCCTCTCTGAGTCTCCATCTCTACATGGTATCCATCAACGATGCCATATAGTTCAGTCATTGTGAGAGTGTTCAGATTCTTTGTCCTCTTGATAGAGACACAATAAAAAGTCCACTAATGAAGAAGTGCACTCATGAATTTTCTTGATAGATCTCTCTTCTCAAGAGCTATTCCCACAGACTAAAGTGATGAGATAAGGTCCATATATCTGAAGTATTGTTGGCTGAGGGTCTCTCTGGCAATATAGGTGAAGTTTTCAAACTGCTGCTTCAGGGAGTCTTTCTTGGACTCATTTGAGTGCTCAAAGCCTACTATTATGGAATTTGGTATGGTTGTAAGTAGTACAGTCATGGCTATGTTGTCGATGTCCATCTTCTTGAAGTCTTCATTTGAGTAGTCTTCAACGACCTTTTCAATCATAGCACCACTACCAGCTGGTGCTGCCACCTTTGGCTTGTAAGGACCATGAGTGACAGATTTCCACATTTTTTCATCTTGATACTTGATGAAGCCTTCAATACGTTTACACCAAGATCTGAAGTTAATAGGAGTGATGATAGGAGCTTTAGTCATTGTTCCCATTTCAAACTCAGATGATTTCTGGTTGAGGACCATTTTGAGCGAAGTAAGTGTATGAGTGAAGATACTGGTTGATTTGGGATGGTAAGATCTCACAATCAAGAGCCTAAGAAGCTCTGATACCAATTGCAAGATCGGTTAATGTCACTCAATACAAGTATTCTCACTTAGACTCACTAATTCACACTTAAATGATTTAAAAAATCCTAATAATATAATAAGTAAGCAAGACACAAAAAATTGTTTTCAAGATTCTTGTATATATTACTTTTCAACTCAAAGTTTTTACAAGACTATTACCAGCACTAACAAATGAGTTACAATAAGAAACTATATATAGTACTATCTACAGCCAGTTATACTTTGATACCAGCTGGAAACTTACTACCAAACAAGTACTACATTGTTAGGAATAAGGTATCTCGAATAAAATACTATCCTAGATTAGGTAGTCATGACATGTCCATGACTTACCTTTTTACTACCAACTAAAGTGGTAACTGTACTAACCGATAAACAATGAACAGTGAAATAAAGTATGGTCAACTGCATGGGTGTGGGAAAGCGTCATGCAGTATATCAGAAGTTGCAGCGGCTTGTCAGAAGGACCATACTTATGTCTACTGGTTCATAGTAGGTTCTTCCGAAGGTAAACTGGCTTCGGAAGAACAGGTTCTTCCGAAGCCACTTATACTTCGGAAGAGTCTACTTCTTCCTAGACTTCTGCTGATCTTCAAATCTTTATACTACGGAAGTCTTTGTCTTGATGCCTTCCAAGAGTTTGTCTTCGGAAGAGGAATTTCTTAGTCTTCGGAAGACTGAGTTCCTCTTCGGAAGTTCTTCTATCTTTTAACCTTCGAAATGCGCAGCTTTGCCTTAGAAAGTATTTATCAGATGTACCAAAAATTATTCTAAGTGTTGTTTTGGTTTCACCAGCCTTACTAGATCCAACAACTAATATGTGTTTTTTTTTCTTGTCGGAGGTCTTAGTTAAAGAAAAAAATTCATAACTTAATACTCAGTTCAAAAACTGTTACATTTTTGTTAAATTTAACATAAAAATCATAAGATAGTAAATAAGCTTTATATATGTTTCATATGTGTAACTTATTTAAAACATTTAGCATTTATAAAATACTATTATATAAAATTTGAACATTTGTTAAATTTGAGACTTTAGAATTATAAAAAAAAACTTTAAGTAACTTTAATAAAACCTTATAACAGTCGATTACTATCAAGTACAGTTAGCACTTTTGAAATATATATTTTTTATAAAAAAAACAAATGTGAAATATGAAGTGAGAAGTCTCTTGCAAATTAAAAGGCTCTTTGAAGGTGGCATGACTTAGTGATGTAGAACTGTGGCATGGCATCTAAAGTTAAACGTCTGATTACTATTACTAGTATTCAAATACGCCTTAATAACAATTAACAAAAGATATATTCAACTATTACTTACACTTCATATTTATTCTTGTGGCATATAAAAAAATGTTATAAGATATATAAAAGCTTTAGAGAAAAAAACAAAGAACTCTCTCAGTTTAAGTTTCAATATCTTTATTACCAAACCCCTTCCAATGTCTATATTGATGATCATGGTCCTAATAAAATGATTTGACACCTCTTTTTCTACAGAGTTGAAGTTTCTTTCTTCTTAGTTAAGTTTGAATATTTTGAGTACCAACTACATCTCAGAGTCTTTATTCAACTTCACATGCGCGCATGTCAATGTTCATATTAATTCCAATTCTTTTTCTCAAAGTCAATTAACGTATGATAGTGGTTTCCTTAACCAATCCTTGACAATTTCCAATATAAGGATGGTGCCAATATACGTTATTATTTTCGATTCAGTGTAAACCTTCCCCTAAATGTAATATAAAAGTTAAATAGTTAATTGAGATATAAAATATCAAACAAGAACAAAAATAACTGTAATTAATATAAGTAATATGCAAAAGTAAATAATAAACAATTGTCATAAAATATCAAATTGTTGCACTGCAAAAGATAAATGATTATTATTAAAAAATCAAAAACTTCACATATTACATTCACTACTAAACAACTATACAATTACTACCAACATGTGTAACCGAAAAAAACCAATGCAAAACTTGACTCCTTTTTGAAATCGAAATCAAAATGATCGTAAAATTAGCAGCTAAAATAAAAAAGGTCGCAAAATTAATTAACAACCAAGCAAGATTCCGTGTCGAAATGCTCGTAACATTTGCAACTGTTTAAGTGTGGTAGCAAAACAATCGTACATAAATGAGAAAAATAAAAAAAAGAAAAATAACAAATATTATGCCCTGAGTATTATCAAAATTAGAAAACTTGTATTCAATATTTAATAAGTATATTTAGTGTGTTTTATTTGAAAATTTATTACGTTTTGTGTTCTTTTCAATAACTAAAATTAAATTCGAATGTTAGTTTTTATCAAAGCTAAAACTTTATTACAACTTATACTAATCTTTTATTTTCTTTCTTTATTGATATTATATACCTATTTTTTCTTTGTCTTCTTCCCACCACTTATCTTAAAGATTATTTATTCATTGGTTTTTACGAATTATAAATTTTTCTATAGATTTTTAATATATCACTTATTCTTTTATTTGTTTTTAATTTAGTTATAATTTTTTTAATAAAATTAATAAGAATTAGAGAACTCATAATACTTTTCAAACTAAATATAAAAATTATTAAAAAATACATAAATTACTAATTTCATCAATTAATACATGAGTTTAACAAAACAAGATAAATCTAATTTCACCACTTACATTCACCCGAGGCTACTAATTTCTTGTTCCCTGTCCACTTGCTTCACCATCAAATTGAAAACAACACGAACCCAATTTATTCTTAAATCTTAACTCTTAAGCATATTAATACCTAGTTAAGTGTAAACATTTCAAAGTTAGAATTTGGAGGTTGTTTGATGACCAAATTCTATTAATAGAGTCTTGTGTTTGCGGAGACAATTAATGGTGGTCCTCAATCTACATGTAAAGAATAGAAATAGATCAAAAACTGATATTTTCGCCAGAGCATGTCGGATGACCACAACGGGAATCAGCGCCGCACCATTTCGCCTCATCTCTTTGTGACAGTTCAACAGTAAAAAATGTAACTTATATTTTTACTAATTAATTAACCAATTAATCAAAACATTATAAATAACGTTAGGTTTTATAAAAGAATATTAAATGTAATTCAATAATAATATTTAATATAAGTTTATGAAATAAAAGTGGTGAAAAAGGAAAGAAAGAAAACTATATAAAATAAATGAAATATAATAAATTAAAATAAAGAAAAGAAAAGATGGATGAAAATTACATATTTAGCCTTTAAAAGTAAAGGTAAAATAGTCATATATTAAAATGTAATAGAAAAAGTTAACTCGTGTTAATAGATATGACATAAGATGTGACATATTTTAAATAAAGAACACTTAATATTTGTAATTCATTTAATTAATAATAAGAAAACTGACGTGATCATGAATACACAAACTTCTCACTAGTAATTAGAGATGTGAATTTGGATATCGATATGTAAACTACGAGATCAAATAGGATCAGAAACTGATAGATCCTAATATGCTACTTTTTATAGTCTTCTTTGAACTAGAGAAGTATGGTAAACATTTGTCAGCCATGGCCATAGAAGGAAAGCTTGACCTTGGTATTGGAAGAGATGATGAAATATGCAGATGCGTCCATGCAGATTCTCTCAAAGAGAACCAAGAAAAACCTTGTACTCATTAGTAAACCGGGTATTGGAAAGACAACAATTTCAAAAGGGCAAGCTATTATGATATTATTTTATGCGTCATAAAATACACATTTTTTTAACGGTAAATGTATGACCCTGCTTCGGAGGATATGTGTTATCTTAATTGGGTCCATCTATCCGTTTCCTAACCGGGACCACACCCTCAACCCTCTCAGGAGGAAAGTCATTGCTGAGAAAACCATCTGGCTCAACTCTAAGTATTTTTGCTCAAAGTGAGATTTAAACCCATGACCTTCCTTTTATTTACGTGTCATGAGTATCTTGCCTTAATAAGTTGGGCTAAGGATCGTAAGCAACATGTTCCAAAACCATAAGTACCTTCATTAATTGCAAATTCGATTACCAAGGATATCCTAACGGGCTTCAAGATGCGTTGTATTAGTTTAATGGTCTATTTACCATAGATAGGAATTCATGGGGGCTAAATCTCTTCATCCTACAACTGGTGGGTTCTATGCTTGGAATTATTTGCTATAAATCACAGTTAAGGCAACTTTAAAAGAATTGGATCGTCACTTTTGATCAAGAATTTAGCAGTAGCTTTTTTCAAGATTTATTTCGTGGGTTAAGAAGGTCTCTAGGGTTTGGGTTCTTCAAATCTCACTGTAAGATCTTTCTTTACTTCATCTTGTTGTTTGGAGGTTTGTAAGTCTTCGGATCCCCTTCTGCTTTCTCACTTCATTCTGAATCACGAATCTCTACTATTAGGCATTATTTGGGCCGGGTTAGGAGGACCGGCATCTGACTATTTGTGTGCATTGTACATGTTGCATCATTAGTTTGTTATTTGTGTTACTTGTGTTTAATTGATATAAGTGACTATTTGTTTTTATCTCGGTCTCTTGTGTTTAATTGATGTTGCATTAAATATTTGTGCATCATTGTGTCTAAGTCTATTGTGTGCTTGCATCCAATAGCCTTGACTAATCCTTGATCTGCCAACTTGATTGGTGTGAAAAGCTGGCTTTGATCTTAGTTGTGCTTATTTCGTGTTTTTGTGCTGGTTTTTGATCGCGAAGGGTTAGTGAGGTACAATAGATAACAGGAGTCATTACAATGCTCTGAGATCATGTTCGGGGAGGAGAGGTGCTTCTTCAGAGAGAAATGGATATAGACTGCGAGTAGCATCGTGGAATGTAGGCACCCTTACTAGTAAGTTATTAGAGTTAATTGATGTGCTGAATAGACGTAGGGTGCAAATAGCATGCCTTCAGGAGACTAGATGGCGGGGTGGGAGATCAAAAGAGTGCAATGGTTATAAACTGTGGTATTCAGGGTCAGATGGTACAAAAAATGGAGTAGGTTTTCTAGTTGCTAAAGAACTTCAGGATAATGTAGTGGAGGTAAGAAGATACGATGATAGACTTATGCTGTTAAGAATAGTAATAGGGGATGAGGTAGTGACAGTAGTTAGTGCGTATGCACCACAAGTTGGATTAGGGGAAACGGAAAGAAATAGGTTCTGGGAGACCTTAGATCATGTTATGGGGGAAATACCTAGAGAAGAAAAAATATGCATAGGAGGTGATTTTAATGGGCATATCGGTAAGGGTAACGATCAATTCCCGTCGGTTCATGGAGGCTTTGGGTTTGGTCTGAGGAATGAAGGCGGAAGGGAGCTCCTTGACTTTGCTTTAGCGCATGACCTAGGCATCATAAACTCGTTTTTTAAGAAAAGAGACTCGCATCTAATCACGTTTAGCAACGGCGGGAGACACACGCAGATAGACTATCTGCTGATGAGGGGAGAAGACCGTAACTCGTGGAAGGACTGTAAGACAATCCCGGGAGAGTCTGTAGTGACTCAACATCATATGTTGGTTGCTGATCTACGCGTGAAGAGAGCAATTGTCCGGCCAATTAAGAGATTTAGACCTACGATCAGATGGGGCCAGCTCAAGGACGAAAAGATTACTACCTTTAGAGATAAGGTCATACCAATGATCCAAACTAGGCCACAGAAAGACGCAAATCAAATGTGGGAAGAAATGGCAACTACAGTTATACAAGCAGCTAAAGAAACTCTTGGACTTGCAACAAATAGGACAGTAGGTCAGAAGGAATCCTGGTGGTGGAACGATAATGTACAGGAGAAGGTAAAAATTAAACAACAAAGTTTTAGAGACCTTTTACAATGTAATAATGACGAAGAACGAGCAGAGCTAAAACATAAATATAAGGAGGCTAAGAGAGAGGCGAAAAAATCTGTGTCAGAGGCAAAGAACACAGCGTACGAGAAAATGTATAACCGATTAGAGACGAAAGAAGGAGAATATGACATGTTTAAGATTTCCAGGGCAAGAGAAAGGGGAAGACAAGACCTCAGAATGGTAAAGTTTATAAAGGCTGCAGATGGAAAGGTCTTGGTGAAGGAGAACGACATCAAGGCGAGATGGAAAACTTACTTCGATAACCTTTTCAACATAACGAACCCTAATCAACAATCTGCCATCGATAAAACAACCCAACCAAACCAACAAAACAAGTGTTATTGTAGAAGTATCACTGTCGACGAAGTTATGAGGGCGCTGAAGAAAATGGGAAGGGCTAAGGCAGTAGGGTTAGACAACATACCGATTGAAGTGTGGAAGTGCCTAGGAGACGAGGGCCTGGAATGGTTAACAGACTTATTCAACACTATCGTCAAAACCGGGAGGATGCCAGAGCAATGGAGAAGCAGTGTCATAGTCCCCATATATAAGAATAAAGGAGATGTACAATGTTGCACAAATTACAGGGGAATTAAGCTATTGAGTCACACGATGAAACTATGGGAAAGAGTTATTGACACGAGAATTAGACGAGAAACCCAGATAACGGTAAACCAATTTGGATTTATGCCAGGACGCTCCACAACAGAAGCCATACACGTCATAAGAAGGATAATGGAGAAATATAGAGAAAAGAAAAGGGACCTACATATGGTTTTCATTGACCTAGAAAAAGCATATGACAGTGTGCCGCGTCAACTCATTTGGGAAAGTCTACGACTTAGAAGGGTACCAGAGAGGTATATCAAAATAATAATGGATATGTATGAAGGGGCAAAAACGTGTGTGCGAGCACCAGTCGGAGACACAGACTTTTTCCCGGTGGAAGTGGGACTACACCAAGGATCGGCATTGAGTCCATTTCTCTTCACAATAGTGTTGGATGAGATGACAAAGTCTATACAAGAACCAGTCCCGTGGTGCATGCTGTTTGCGGATGATATCGTCTTAATATCAGAATCAAAAAAGGTGCTTAACGAGAGGCTAGAACAGTGGAGAGCCGCACTAGAGAGAAGAGGCTTAAGGATAAGTCGCTCTAAGACGGAATACATGCATTGTAACTTTAGTGGGGGGGATGAAGAGGACACCCAAATAAGTATCCAGGGTATGACAGTACCACAGACATCTAGGTTTAAATACTTGGGCTCGTACGTACAGGAGGACGGAGAGATACACAATGATGTAGCTCACCGTGTGCAGTCAGGATGGTGCAAATGGAGAGCAGCATCAGGGATCCTGTGTGATAAGAGGTTCCCAGCAAAACTAAAGGGAAAACTATACAGAGCGGCAGTTCGTCCAGCTATGTTATACGGAACAGAATGTTGGGCCATAAAGAAATCGCACCAGAGACAAATTGAGGTCGCGGAAATGCGAATGCTGAGGTGGATGTGTGGCCACACAAGATTGGACCGAATAAGAAACGACGTGTTTCGACAGAGGCTAGAGGTGGCTGGTATCACAGATAAAATACGAGAGGGAAGATTAAGATGGTTTGGGCACGTAAAGCGGAGGCCGTTCGTAGCACCTGTTAGAGCAGTAGAGAACATCAACGTAGAGGGTAGGAGGAGTAGAGGTAGACCTAGGTTGACTTGGGACGAGGTAATTAGGCGAGATATGGTAGACTTGCACCTCTCTGAGCACATGATCGAGGATAGGAGTGCGTGGAGGCGTAGAATTAAAATTAAGGACTTTTAGCGGGATCTGTGGGTAGGAAGGGTAGTCGTAGACTTAGTTGCGGGACCCCTGTTTTCTTTAATCTGCCCTTTCGCGCGTTTCTTGAAGAGTATCTGTTGTACTCAATTTCTCAGCTTTTATGTGATCTTTACCTGTGTGTTGTATGCTGTATAACATAATTTGTTACGGTTATTGTTTTCCTTACTGAGTCGGGGGTCTCTTCGGAAGCGGTCTCTCTATTTTCCATGATAGAGGAAAGACTCGCCACCAACCACCCCTCCCAGACCCTGCTCTTGAGTGGGATTTACTGGGTATGTTTGTTTGTTTGTTTAGGAATTCATGTAACTGTCAATACAACACTATTAGACTATTTTGTATAGAGAACTCAAATAATATTTGTGAATATTGAGCATCTTTGATTGAGATTGTTTGTTTGATTTGTGTTTTCTTTTATATTTTTATAATTTACAATATTTATATATATAAAACCATTTTTTAATATTTTTGGTATGACATGTTCAATTGTATTGCGACAAAAAATGATCACAAAAGGAATGGTCACAAATTTGTTGCAAAATGGCGGTGGCAAATCAGTCGCAAATAGCGGCAGTCACAAAAAAGGTTTGTCGTTAAATAGTAGCAAAGCAGTCACAAGTTTCGAGACGGTAACAATGGTCCAACATTCACGCGCAAATATAATGGCGGTCACAAAATGATCTAGACAGAGTAACTGCAACAAATTGCATAACGACCACAACAGTGTTATTGCGACCGTTTTACGACCGAAAATACGGTCACAAATGCCTAATTTACTAGTAGTGATCTATAAGTACTTCTAGTATATTAAGATAGATGATACATTTCTCAAAATAATAAAAAATAAAAACTAACAACAATCGTTCATAACACTTCAGATATTTCATTATAAATAACGTTTGATGTTTTATTTGTGAACGTACCATCTTTATCTAGAATTAATAGTTTTAGTCATTATGTATTTTAACTCTGCAAAATATATCATACAACTAATCATATGTAAAGATTAGATCATTCAAATACATCCTAACCCTAGAAAGTGATACTTGACTCCTATTTATTGTTATCGAAAAACATACAAGTGGATCATCTTTCTTTTATATAAAAGGAATTTCTTATCAGGGTCTTAAACTGATTCTACGGATGAAAGTGTTAAAATATTAGTAACTAATGTGATCCCCAAGTCAATATTTTATTAGTAGGTAAAGATACCTTGATATTATGTACGTATAGTAATAAGTCAAGTTTTAAATATAAAAATATATCAAATATCTGTTTTATTGAAGTAACTACTTGCTACTCATCGCATAAGGTTTGCAGGTTCTCTACGGTATAGCCATTTATGTTCCTTATTGGTTAAAAGTACCCCTTTTAATTCTCATTACCAAAAATTTATCTTTAACTCAACTAAGAAACTAACTTCAAATATCAAATACTCAACCACACTTATTTTAAGTCTTTACAAGAAGCCACATTAGTTGTAAGTTATCCTCTCTTTTTAAGAGCTTTAGTGTAATACTATAAGATGCAAGTATAGATGGTAATATGTGTATATTAGTAATTGTCATATA
Source organism: Flaveria ramosissima (assembly GCA_025215565.1). Taxonomy (NCBI): domain Eukaryota; kingdom Viridiplantae; phylum Streptophyta; class Magnoliopsida; order Asterales; family Asteraceae; genus Flaveria; species Flaveria ramosissima. The sequence goes on along the minus strand of CM046046.1, from coordinate 15,877,574 downwards.
ACAATACTATATTTCATAAATGATTTAACTTTCCAACGGTTTTCTAGATGATTGTTATATGTTTTAACATTAGATAATGTATTAATATTTGGTTTTTTATTTGCAGGGGGGGTGGGATAGAGGGGTGGTAAACGGGGATATCATTTATTTTATGTAAGAGAATGTGTATCACTTAATACCAACATACCACTCCTAAACCTAGGTAACTATTTATAACTAAACCTAGGTAACTATTTATAATTTAAACTCTACTTAGTTCCCTTTATGAATACATGTCTCATTACTAATCCGAAGTGCTTAGGGTTGGTTTTTGTTATGATCCTTGGTGTTAGGTATCCTTGCCCAAAAAAATATATACATACTGACAATGCAAAAATGCTAATATACTTGAGTAATTAATATATTTTTTATTTTCGCATTGACAGTCTTCTTGATAACCATTCTAATATTCAATGACATCCTTGCAATACTCTTTCTCGATTGTGTTACATTCAACACACGACTAGAACTTTTGACTTATTGTGACCTCGAATGAAGCCTTAAGGAGATCTCATTCATATATATCCTAGCCAACTACTTTGCGACTTCTCGTTGCCTTATGTTTCAATTGAATAGTTTCATACTCAAACCTTGTTACACTTTTGATCGGTTTATACGTGTAGAGGTGGTCGGGCAGGACCGCATGCTTGACGGGTCACAGCCTCTTGTTTAGGGTGGATTACGCCCCATGCTTCATGGGGCATTGCCTCGTGCCTCCTCTTGGAAAATTGTACTTTTTGCCCTATTAGATATCCAGACACAGGAGTGTGCTAATTTAAGCACAAGAGTGTGTTTCAAGTTGGGCATGGAGGCGTGCTTAATAAGGCACGACTCTATGGTTGGACTTTAAAGCTTGGTTTTCTTTAAATTCTTGTTAAGTAAGTTACTTTGTTCATCTTGGCCGTTTTAACATCTGAAAACACAATTTAACAATTTTAAGGTTATTATCATCATTTCAAACAAGATGATAAGAAATAATTGATGTACTTTTGATATATTTTCGATGTATAATTTAGTGCAAATCAATTAGCTTCTTGTAAAAAGAGTCAACTTGGAGCCAAACCTCAAGCCCATTGTGAGGCATATTTTTTAAGAAGTCTTTGAATCTTTCTTAAGCTTCGTACATGGACTCTCGTCCCTCCTGCGGGACGATTCGTAATTTTACGATTTTTGTAGGTGGAAAATTCTTAAGGATGAACTTTTGAGTTAATTCTTCTTGAGATTCAGTAATCAAGTTAACGGGAAAGAAGCTTTGCCACGCTTTAGCTCGGTCACGAAAAGAGAAGGGAAAGATCCATAATCGGATAGCATCATAGGAAACTCCATTCATCTTAAATGAATCGCAAATTTCAAGGAAATGTAAATCAAGGAAATTATGTAAGTTTTGGATCAAGAAAACTTATGATGTGAGTGGTCGTCATTGAGAAGATCACTAAGTGTAGTAGAGTTTTAAAAAATTTGAAAGACGTGAGTTATGATTTTGATTTTGTTTGTGTCCATAGATGTTCTTGCAATACTTTAAGCCAAAAGGTTTGGCGAAGTCACATATGGGGCACACATCTCTTGGTTGGCGGCCATTGGATCATCAACTTGGTTTTCCCACAACCTTTGGGGAACGAATCATGCAGGTTCCTCCAAAAGCTCAACCAACGCCCTGTTACTCATGCTATATGCTTTTGAAAAAAATGTTATCTTTCTTGAGATCTTTGAGGATTCCAATACAACGACGCCAAAAACTTGATTTGTTTACTAAGGTGTTGTGTATTTTCTTAACAATTTCTCAAACACAGCTTAAGTTTAAATTTTATACTATGTGTGCTATACTACAACACAATAAGCATGTCTTGCTATCATATTCGTAGTATGGATGATGGTAGGTACCGGGTATCGTCCAAGGACATAAAGGCTCTCGATATCCAATCTCAGTTGTTGTGTAGCCATATAATAAGATAGATTTTGGTAAAAATGATAAACATAAAGTAAATAATAAAATGCTAGAAATGTAAATGATAATAATCATTAGAAGATATCACTATGGTTCAACCCATCTTGATGACACAATCAACTTAATATGTAGATTCTCAAAAGACCACTAAAATCTAATAGAGATGTGACTTATGCTAAGGTTACCAACTCTTACGACTATCCGGAAAACTAAGCGACGAGTCACTTAAACCACCTATAACCATGCAGTGAAGAACACGTAATTGTGCATCTGTACGTCCAACTTAAACCACCATATATGTAAGGTGGACTCACCATTCTGATTTGTTAGATTTGTTTTTATAAAGAGGAAACCATATTTGAGTAATCAAACTTCATTTCAATAAGGAATATGATGTGGAAAATCGAACATATGGTGATAAAACAACGGTAAGTGAAAACTTATTAAGTCAAAACGGAAAAGTAGGGCCACCATCATACGGGTTAGAACGTACCATTGTTAGAGGTTAAATGTAACATTATATGGATTAGATGCACCATTGTAAAAAGGTATCAGATAACCATATTTTTTAAATATAGCAAGATTGTTATGATTTTAAAAATAATAAAACTCTTTAATTTACATCATAATATTATAAAATATAGCCAGTGAGACCCTGATCAATTCTTTTGGAATGAGTCAATCCAATGGTTTTTTTAATATGGAGGTTATGAATTTACTTTGTGTAATATGTTTCAAATGGTTCAAAGCTTTTACCATTTTGGGTTTTTAGGCGGTGAGTTTCCGTTTGATTGGTGGGCGGGCTGGGTGACTAGTGTTGTTTGTGTTCGCATGGCGTGAATGACTTTTCACTAATGAGTTCACTCAGGTGGGCAGGATTACGGTATTCGTTGGCTGTTTAAGAAAAATAATTATAGAATATAATAATATATATTAAAGTAATTAATGTGTCTTAAACATTAAATTGATGTAATCCTTTATCAGGATTTTTATACAACTTATTTTTAATTCATTCTTCAAAACATGTGTTGATTATGCTTCTGAGTTGTTTTCCTAAGATTTTTCAAAATCAAAATTGTTATGACTGATTTTATAACATGTGACAAGACACATGAACCCCCGTGACTTTTAAAAATGGAGATATACTAGATGATTGGAGGTGGCCACTTCGAATCTTTTATACTTTGTCGTGAATGAGCTTCTTATCCTAATCATTTGATTAATTAAAAATAAAAGTCAAATAAAATATGCTTAACTTTACATAATCAAAGTAATCTTTTGCCACCGCCCTTCTATTACTTAAAAGTTTTTATGCAGTCTTGTGGATGGGATCAATGCTTGCACCATCATTAGTAATTAATAAAACTCGTTAATTTGTTTCAATTCAAATATATCAAATTTTTTTACCATATTATATCTATTTTCAAAAAATAAGTTCTCAGGTGCTTCTTATATTAATGCTTGAGTCTAAAACTTGACGTGTTAGCAAGCGGGAAAAATCTGTTTTCAACAAAATGAAAATTAATTTGTACTTTAATATTTAAAGTATGACTAAAAATTAAGCGCCGTGCGATGCGACAAACATACAAACATTGTAACGTACGTTGCGGATGTAACATTAACGTGATTAGGTACACCAAAAAACATATTTTGAATATCAAAAAGTAGATAGAAAACAAATTTTTGACGGCATAGTATTTTTCGGCCGGTATTGGTCTTGTCATTCATCTATTGCGATGATAATACTAATATTCACTTTTAATCCTACTTTCATTAATAATGTTTTGTCAAGTTACATCAAAATAGAAGGTAGACGGGCAACAAGCTGCGCCGCCACCCCTTTCTGAATAGCAAATCCTAACCTTCCAAAAACAAATCCTTGCCTCCCCGGGGTTGAGCAATGGTTGTCTATGACCCGTTGGACCCTGGTCAAAAAGTTGATAGCTTCTGGCGCTAGGGAGCCAAATGTATCAAAGGCAAAGGGAACAAAAGCGTGCTGGTTCTCTGCGCAAGCTTTATCGTGTTTATCCACTTTCTTTGATTCTGCCTTTCTTGCCGCTTGACCAGCTACAAAACCGTTTTCCCGTAAACTAACCAAAGGGGAAACCCCTGTGAGGTCCACACAAGCATGTTTGCCCCCAGCCCAACCAAAGACGAGCATATAACATAAAATATTATGTACTAATATGAAATACATAAAAGAAACATTTGGAGATTGATACGTAGATAACATAAAATATTATGTAGTTATATTGTGAAAAAAAAACAGGCAACTAAATATCAATATAAAAGTTGTAGGCCCACATATATAGTTGCAATCCAAATAAGAAGAGAAATGCAGGTCTCGAAAGCTCTTACCCATTGGATAGGAGAAAAGATCAGAAAGATAATATTTAACTTTGCTTCTCATACTATAAAACGGGGATTTATTGTTGGTAAAATATAAAATTATATCCACGAGCTAATTTAAGATATAGTAAATGTATAATTTGGTTACTTAAGTATTAAGTATTTCATTCATATTTAAAACTATTTGTATCTCTCTTCACGCTTTGCTAAGGGACACGCATTGTATGAACTATAAACGACAGTAATGAATACAACCGTTGTTTCAAAACATAAAAGACCAAAAATAAACGTACACATGTTTGGATTTATGGCACTATAGTGTTCACTATTTATTACTTATTTACATTGGCATTTAATTTAAAAGAAAACATACACACACACTCTTAAGATTCGAAGGAAATTGGTTGTTGTTGTGGATGTAGACATAGTGGCTGCCTATTCCAAACAACGAACAACGATTTCTTTTTTGTATCATTTTGGTGTAATCGTTCGCACTGATCAATATAATATTATATATATAGGGTTAGGATCATTACAGAACCATGTTTTATTTACAGAACCAAAGAACCATTGATTTACATAAATGTAACTTAAGTTTAGTGATACTTGAGCTGTTTTACATATATGTAAATCATACATGTAAGTTAAACAACCAAATATTACCAACCTTAACTTACATTTATGTATATTAATGGTTCGTAATTTACATTTATGTAAATTAGTGATTTTTTTGGTTCTGAAAATAAAAATTGGTTCTATAATGATCCTGACCCTATATATATATATATATATATATATATATATATATATATATATATATATATATATATACACTACCAATTTCGTTATGCATAATAGGTTGTACCATTTGCTAAGTGAGTTGTACCCACCTTACTTTTTGTCTTTTATTGTAATCTTTAACTTTTTATTTTAACTAAATATTTACATATTTAAAATTTATCCCTAATATTTTTTTATTTTCAACTTTGATCCCTTATATTTTTCACATTTCAAATTTTTTTTGTTTTATGTTTTGGTTCAAATTTTGCGAGTTAACATGTCGCAGCGTGCGTGTGTGTTTCAACATTCTTACGCATATTTCCCCCATTTAACGGCCCTGTCGCAAGGCGTTGGTCCTATATCGACTTATTTATTGTTTTAGATGTTTTACGTCTCAACTGTATGGTTCAACATTTTTACGTCTACTCTTTATTTGGTTTTATTTTTTTTGTTTTTAAATTCTTTTTTAATACGAACTATTTTGGTGTTGCAGATCACTGATAGTGGTGTGTCATTAGTGTTGTTTGACATGTTTTTCCGCCCCCAAAGTGGGGGGCTTAATATTAGTTGTTACTAATTTCTCAATGTTTGGATGTTGAATCTAGTGACTATATCCCCTTCGGACCCTAACTCCCTTAAAAGATCATTTGAATCTCAAGTTATTTTTATACAGGTAATTAGATTTATCATTCATTAATAATTTAAATCATTTTTGACACTAATGTTTTTGCCGCAACCATCTATGCAACTTTTCTTTTTTCCTTTTGTTTTTATATAGTTTTTTTTATCAAAGTCACAAAATGGTATGAAATGAGGTCTCTTATGTAAATTGAGTTGGTGAGTTATTTTCCTTTTCAATCAGCAATTTTTGTAATCTAAGTTTGAATTTTAAGAGGAAAAAAAATGAGTGGATGTCAACTTACATTTGCCCTTATCAATATTTTAAACATATCCCTCATTTTTCGATACCCACACCTCATTGTCCATCTCCCCAAAATTATTTCCAATGTCGCTTACCACATCACGACCTCTTACCGCCAATAGGTGGGTTCCTTGTTTACAGGTTGAGATTAAAGTTTAATATGAACTTGTGATAATTGTATTTTAGTATCATGTTATTATACTAATGACAAGTTAGTATAAGTTTGAGGTGTTAGATTGTAATAAGTGCAGGGACTAGTTTTGTCATGTCTGAAAAGTGAGTTTGTTAGAATAGTTAGGAGATATATTTTGAGAAAGAACTGCTTGTTCTCATTCATTGAAATCCCTAAAGTTGAAATTGGTAAAGATGAAGTAAATCATTTCTTGTTGTTCATTCATTCTTGTATTGAGTTCTTTTGATCGTGATTTCAGTGTTGATTCCGTGTGCAAGTTAACAATTGGTATCAGAGCCCTAACGGTGGCTCGAAGAAGAAAGCCGATTAAGTCATCGAATCATGATTGAATAATGGTTACAGGTGCCAAGTTTGACATTGAGAAGTTTGATGGAAGAAATGACTTTAGCCTGTGGAGAGTAAAGATGCGAGCATTGCTGGTTCACCAAGGAGTTGCGGATGCCCTCGCAGGAGGTCCATTGGTCTTGCCGGAAGGCATAACGGATAAGGAGAAGAAGGAGTTGCAAGATAAAAGGAAAGACGCTTAGGAGAAGGCACATAGGGCAATAATCTTGAGTCTTGGTGACAGAGTACAGCGGGAAGTATCAAAGGAAACCACAGTGGCAGGAGTTTGAAGTAAAGTCTAAGGGTTGTACATGACCAAGTCATAGGCAAACCAACTGTATCTAAAGAAACGGTTGTACACATTTCAGATGTCCTCAGGGAACTCACTTGAAGATCATATTGATGAGTTCAACAAGATAATTCTTGATCTTTATAACATAGAGGTCGAAATAGATGACGAAGATCGAACGATCATCTTCTTATCATCTTTACCTCCCTCATATGAACACTTCGTGGATTAAATGTTTACACTAGATGAAGGAAGAAGGTGGTGATGGAAGAAGGTGGTGATGGGCTGATTGTAAGAGGGAGACCATAACATAAAGGCAAAGTAAAGCCTGGTGATTCAAGTCAAAGTCCAGGATCAAACGGAGATGTTTTGTCTGCAATTCAAATAAGCATCTCAAAAGAGAATGTCTAGAGTGGAAGAAGAGAAAGGCTGCATCATCAAGCAAAAGTACCCAAACATAACTCACCTGAAGCATCAATGGGTGGATATGATAGCGCAAATGTTCTAATGGCCTCTCATGGACATGTACTTTGTAATGATTGGATATTAGACTCTGGTTGCTCATATCATATGACATCTAATAAAGGATTCTTTAAGAAGTTAAGATTAGAAAGGTAAGGGGTTGTCCCATTAGGTGATGATAGGCCTTGTCACATTGAGGTATAGGATCTATCTTATCAAAACAACATAATGACACTATGATAGATCTGACTAATGTGAGGTATGTACCAGATATAAAAAGAAACTTGATTTCTTTGGGTGTATTTGAGAAAGATGGTTACCATGTCAACCTGAAAAATGGTAAAGCCAAGGTAATTTGGGCTCTTTGGTACTGCTTACTCGTATAAGAAGCAATAATAATACATATACCTTAGATAGGTGTGTTGCTAATGTTAGTGTAGCAGCCTCACAAGATAATACAGGGGATCTTGACATGGAATGGCATGTTAGACTTGGGCATATGGGTAAGCATGGAATGCTAGAACTCAAGAAGCAAGGTGTTATAAAGGATCTAGGTAACTATGAGTTTGAGTCTTGTGAAAACTACATATTAGGAAAGACTAAAAGAGTCAAGTTTCCAAAGGGGATTCATAAGTCTAAAGGGGCATTGGCTTATGTTCATGTAGATCTCTGGAGCCTTACTAAACATGTGTCACTTGGTGGGGCAGCTTATTTCTTGTCTATTTTCGATGATTTCTCAAGGAGGGTGTGGATATTCATCATGAAGCACAAGTTAGATGCTTTTGCTAGTTTCTAGGAATGGAAAACTTTGGTTGAAACCTAGACAAAGACAAAGGTCAAGAAGCTATGGAGATATAGTGGACTTTAATTCTATAGTGTGGATTTCAATAACTGCTGCAAGAGTATGGAAATTGCAAGACACTTAACCGTACCTGGAACCCCATAGCAAAATGGCCTAGCAGAGAGGATGAAAAGGACCTTACTGGATAAAGTAGTCTGGGCTTCCTAAGAGCTTTTTGGCAAAAGCTGTAAAAACTATTGCTTGTCTGGTCAAAAGGTCCCCTTCAACTGTTGTTGACATGATGGTGCCCATGGAGAAGTGGTTAGGAAGCAAGATAGTGTATGACAATCTAAGGGTGTTTGGGTGTGTTTCTTACAATCATATAAGTCAAGGTAAGCTAGAACCTAGAGCAGAAAAATGTATTATGATTGGGTATCCTGATGGAGTCAACGGGTATAGGCTATGGCGGATGGGTAGTGGTAGTCCTAAGGTCATTGTGTGCATAAATATAACATTTCATGAGGAAATCATGTATAAAGATACCTTGACTCAAACTCATACTACTTAATCAGATGATGACATAAGTGATTAGGTGGTTCAAATTGACGTGGAACCTTCTGAAAAAGTCAGCCTTGACAATTTGGGCTCAGAAGAGGGTAAGAGTAGTCAAGATACTAGTCAAAGTGCTCATAGTGACATTACAAGGCATGGTATAGCTACTAATAGGCCAAGAAGGCAGATTGTTCCTCTAGTTAGATATAGAGAGCATTTTTCAGCCTTTGCATTTAATGTTGCTAAAATGGAGAGTTTCTTTGAACCCATGACTTACCAAGAGGTAGTTAATTCAAGTGAGAAAGATAAATTGAAGGCTGCCATGGAAGATGAAATGGACTCCTTACATAAGAATCAAACTTGAGAGTTGGTTGATCAGCCCATTGGGCAAAAACTTGTTGATTATAAGTGGTTATACAAAATTAAAGAAGGCTTACCTTAAGAGCCTAGATATAAAGCCAAATTGATTACAAAAGGCTTTACTCAAAGAGTTGCAATGGACTATAGTAAAGTATTCTCACCTGTGGTAAAACAATCATCAATTAGAATAATTTTAGCTTTAACAGTTGCTTATGTTATGGAATTAGAACAATTAGATGTAAAGACAACCTTCTTGCATGGTAATATGGATGAAAAGATATACATGAAGCAACCTCTAGGTTTTGAGGTATATAAGAACAAGGAGCAGGTTTGTTTGTTGAAAAGATCATTATATGGGCTTAAGCAATCTCCTAGATAGTGGTACTTGAGATTTGATAGCTAAATTGTGTCAGAAGGTTTAAAAGAAGTGAGTATGATACATGTTTCTATTATAAGGGGTATGAAGACAGTCATATGGTGTACTTACTCTTGTATGTTGATGACATGTTAGTGGCCAATAAATATAAGAAGTTAATTGAGTTAAGTAAAGAAATGTTGAAAGCTGAATTTGATAGGAAAGAGTTGGGTAAAGCTAAAAGGATTCTAGGCATGAAAATTGTTAGAGACATGGTAGCTGGGAGTAGTAAATTGTCTCAATGGTCTTCTCTTAAAAAGGTGTTGAGCAATTTATATATGAGTAAGTCTAAGCCAGTGGTGACTCCTTTGGCAATGCATTTTAAGCTTTCAAGTAGAGACTCTCATGTTTCTAAAGAAGATCATTTATATATGATGAATGTGCCTTACTCAAGTGTTGTAGGTAGTTTATTGTATCTAATGCTTTACACTAGGCCTGACATTGGGTTTGCAATTAGTTTGGTAAGTAGGATATTTGAGCAATCCTGGAAGGCAACATTGGGAAGGTGTAAACTGAATACTAAGGTATCTGAATGTTACACAAGATGTTGGCTTAGTGGTTAATCAGCATGAGCTTCTTAGTCCTGTTGTGCAGGGTTATGTTTGATCATGTGGCGATAATTCAGCGTTTAATTAACTCTAAAGCTTGATTTTACATCATGATTAGGGTGGAACAAGTTCAAGCTGTTTGTGTTTTGACTTATAGGTGTTTGATGCTAAAGAAAGCTTATTTTGTATAAAAAAGAAGCAACACACGGAACTACAAGGACAGAAGATGTAAATATCAAAAGTTACAAGAAAAGGAACAACTTTACGTGTACCGGAACGCCAGGTGGCGTATTGGCTGCGAATTTCTAGGTGTATTTGGTCAAAATTTCAGAAAGTTGGGCGTATGAGTGTTGAGGGCAGCGTATGATACGGCAGGGGCGGAGTATTATACGGCGGTTAGCTGAACAAACTCCGGATTTTAGGGATTTTCATGTTTATTTAAACCAAATCAATCTTAATTCGATCTACAACTTCCAATACATGAAAACTGAAGATTCTAAGCTAATTTTTGGTGATTTCAAGTATTCACATTCATCCCAAATCATCTACATTCATCCTCAAAACAAGATTGAAGATTTAATGAAGATGATTCGTGGCTAGGTTTTCGTGATTTCTTTGAGAAGTACAATTCTTGCCAAGTGAGACAATTGGTATGCTTGATTAGGTTTATGTAATGAACATTGGGTGATGGAATGAAGTTTTATGTTTTGGTTAATTTAAACGATTTGATTATAAATAAAGTGGTTTGTTTGGTTATCAGTTTTTGGTTTCTTTGCATCGTGAGCTCATTAAGAGAAGTAGACAATTTGATGTAGGTAAATTGATAACATTGTTAAAGAAGAAATCTTAAAAGCTTGTTCTTTGTTGTCACTTTAATTAAAAGCTAAGATATTGAAGTATTGTTCTTGCAAACCCTAAATATAAAAGTATCAATTGTTGATCAAAATTAAAAACCGAAATTGATTGTTTGTAATTATTTAAGTAAATTAGTTTCAAAGTTCTTTGCTTTATGCAATTGTGCTCATTAATACAATTAAAGTTTCAATTTTTAATTTCAAAGTTTGAGTCTTTTAGTTAATCAAGTACGTTAATTAAATGCTTTCCACATATTCTCTCTGGAGACACCTTACTTACCCTTACACAATAAAGGTAGATAAGACCGATATAATAACTTGTTTTGATTGAGTCTCAACAATCAGATCAAAATGGCGTCGTAGCCGGGGAATTAGTGCGTTTAGTGTTTAATTATTTTTACTTGCTTTTCTTAAAAACTTACAAATAAACCCGAAAAGATTTTATTGTTTCTGTTTTTCGTATTAATTTGCTTTCTAGTTCAGTATTACGTGAGGTATTTGGTGTTTTTGCTTGTTTGCAAGTAACCATTACATTAATCATACAAGATTTTTAGGAAGGACCTCACCATTGCAGTTTGATCCAGAAATTGAGAAGACATTAAGAGAGAATCGTGTGTTTCACAAAGCATCAACTTCAAGAACTTTACAAATTCATGGTCAAACAAGATCTGAAGAAGGTACATCAACAACAACAACTCAATGGATTTTCAATAGACCTTCAAGGACACATGAAAGTAACAATTCAAGAATGATGAATAATCCTGAAAATCAAGGAGGACCACAATCTAATCCACCTGTGGGAGACATCCCATTACCCGTGTTTCCCTGTGCCTGATGATCCTCCACACCAACCACGACCAGTGCAACCTCAACATCAGGGGTCGATCGTTGTAAATCAAGGTGTACAAAACCAACCTCCTCCCATGAACTTCCAATCAATGCCAAATTTTTGGGTTCGTAATCCAAGTTTTCAGCATGACATGGAAAGGAGTCCTCATAGCAATGAGGACCGGTTTTCTGTCGAAGGAAGTCATCACACAAATTATATGGAATAGTGGATTGAAGATCAAGTCTACATGGACGGACATAACCAACATGACTTTGACGGCTATGGCAATGAACCGGTATATCAAAACTGTCAACCAAATCGGGATCATGATGGTTATGCTCAACCATCCATTCGCAACAACGTTCGAGATCAACCATTTAATGGCATACCAGCTAATCCGGGAGCACAAGATTATGTACCAGCACATGGTGTGGATAGTCACTTTCGTCCCGGCATTGCTATCAATTCATCTCCTATAGTTTCACCAACATGAAGAGGGCGAGCTTTTGAAGTCCCACCATAATGTTTGGGAATTCTCCCTCACTTCCATGGTTTGGCAACTGAAGAACCCTACTTACACATATCCGAATTTAAGGCATCATATAGTACCATGGGTTGCCAAGGCTTCTCACTGGATGAAGTTAAATTGGTCCTATTCTAATTCACCCTTAAAGAGAAGGCTAAAAAATGGTTCTTATCTCTACCATCTGCAAGTATTTACACATAGGTACAAATGCAACAACAATTCTTGGATGAATACTATACTTCTCAAAGGACAAGTGATGCAAGGTAAGCCATTCGAGGATTTACACAACAAACAGGTGAAAAATTCCATGAAGCTTTTCACCGGTTTAAGAAAATGCTAAAAACTTGTCCACATCATGGCATAGCTAAGTGGGAGTTGATTTCAGCTTTCTATGATGGATTATCACTAGAGGGTGCAAGAGATGTATATTCCACAAGTATAGGAATGTTTACATTAAACCATGAAGATGATGATTGGGATATTCTCAAATGGATAAGTGTGATCTCCAAGAAGCGTGCACAATCAAGCTGACGGTCGAGGGACCAAGTGTGAGGACGGTAACAGATCATGTTGCCATGGATAGAATTGCAGTTTTGGAATGAGAAATTGCGAGCCTTAAAGTTGGAAATAGTGGTGTGGCAAACATATCTACTGAGTATGAAGTGTGTGACATGTGTAATGACATCGTCCATACATCGGTCACATGCTACTTGAATTTGGGGAAGAGTGAAAATGTACACCAAGTACAAGGCCAAGGAGAAAGGAAGACATATGACATGAATTCCAACACTTATCATCGCGATCATAGAAACCACCCAAATCTTAGATATCGCAACAATACTAACCAATTGAATCCCCCTTATCAGGTACCAAATGAAGGAAGCAATCAATATCAAGGCCGACAACAAAGCTACAACCAAGGCGGCTACCAAAGAAATAATTTCAATCAAGGGAGTTACCAATAAGGTGGTCAATACCAACAAAAGAATCAACAACATCAACAAGGGACTTCTACAAGTAGTGGTAATGATAATGCAATCTTTGCGGCAATATAAGACCTTACAAAGGAGATGAAAGAGTTTAAGCAATTAAAGAGGTTCAAGAGAAGACCAATGAGGTCGTTACCAAGCAACTAGGACAATTAGCTGAACAATTGTCCGGATGGGAACCAGGGAAGCTTCCAAGTGACATAACCAAAAACCCTCAACATCAACCCTTAAGTTCAAAGAATGTGCACATAAACTCGGTTAGTATCATTCCTAAATCTTAATGTATTGATTATGATTTAACCTCTACTTCTTAAGTAGTTGTAGTTAACAATAAGGACGGTGATGAAGAAGATGGAAGTGACCTAGCAGAACCAGTCATTCCCTTTCAAGTTGGGAAATTTATAATCAAGCGTGCACTTTTGGATTATGGAGCAGGTGTGAGCATCCTCCCTGGGAGCTTGTATGACCAATATGACTTTGGTCCATTACAGGAAACCGACAACATAGTGGTGCTTGCTGATTTTACATGAAAACAACCACGGGGAATGGTTAAGGATGTGATCATCAAGCTAGGAGAGTTCAACTACCCGGTGGACTTTATGCTGCTCGATTATGCACCAGTAATGCCAAATGAGCAACCAAAGGTAATTTTAGGTCAACCATTCTTGGCAACAGCCAAAGCTCAAATCAATTACCGAGATGGAATCATCGACGACATTCGAAAATCGTAAGTGTCCTTTATTGTGGTGTCAAAATCAATTACATATGTGGTTAATAACGATTATTCTAAAATAAATTCTACTAATGGTTGTGATCCTCCTTACATATCACATGTAAGTGAGGACATCACCAAGGAGAATGCTTTAGAACCTTATAGGTTTGATAAAAATGTGGAAAAGCGGAAAATGTGAAGGTTGAGTCATTACGGAAGGAAAATCCAAGACGAAAGGTAAAGATGGGTAACCACCAGATCAAGTGAATCCAAGGGTGAAAGCAAAGATGTTTGACCAGTACGGGAGTGAACAAGAGTATCCATGGAGCCAGGAGAAGCAGTTCTCTAAAAAGAAATTTGGAGAAAAACATTCAATATGGCCACCATAAGTGATTGTAGGTAAGATCTGGCTGAAGACCTAAAACTTAGCTCTAGCAGGAGGCAACCCGAGAACTTTGTGTGTGTGTTCACTATAAACTCTCACGAGACTACTACTTGTCCACTCAGGTTTACTGAGGGGTTTAAAAGCTTGTTGTATACACTAGATGCAACCGTTATTCCTATGAAAGTGAGTTTTATTTCTTCTATTAGTTTGTGTGTTTGTAAGGCCCCGTTCAAAACGGGATGCCTACAGTTGGTCATTCATCGCAATAAAACATATAATTACTTTTATCTATCATAAAAGATCGCAGCGGAATTATCAAAATAGACATCTCATTACTTTATAGAAGCTTTTGCCAAATAATACATCGTTACTCAGTTACAAAATATGTTGTTGCATTACATCACAAAAGCCCTATATAAATGGATGCCATCAAAAAGAGCTGAGTAGCCTCGCAGCCCCATCCTCAGCAACATTACCTGCCAACTGGAAACACATAAAAAATCAGCGTTGTTGAGTGAGTTCTAGTTTTATAATAAAACATACTTTACTTTCATTTAAAACCGTTCGTTACTTTTGCATGATCACACATCATATGTACACATAGATAATATCTTTATTATATTCTTCATTCATTCATTATATCTTTACTTGTGCATTTGTTATCTTTTGTACCAATACCATGTGCTACACCCCAAACGATATGGCTACTGGGCCGAAGTCAATAAATGAACAGCTGAGCGTATGCCGCAGTACCGGGGTAAGCTGTAGATGTTCTATACAAATGGTCGGTCACAAAGACGGACCCCAATGTGCATCCTCCCGGGGTAGCGAACCCGCACACCGTTGGCCTAACACCTTATAATTGGTGTATCCCGTTATCAAATGCTTGCAAGTCTTTCATTACTTTCGTTCATTAAGGCATGCCTTCAATTCATGTTTCCCCTTTTTATCATCTTTCACTTTACGTTACATAATACTTTCAATTCATTCGTTAGCATAACACGTAAAGCCACAAGAAAGATAAACATTCATCATAATCAGGAACATCATGCGTGCATAGCATACAACATACATAAATATGCAACACCATCATCATCATCATCATGCCCAACCTACTCCCTAAGGCCTCAACAGTCATCTTACATGAACTTACGGGAATTTCTATGTCAAAACTTACGCCTGCACTTTCCCCCGAAAGTCAGTAGTTAATCTACACGTTTCCCTGGGTACAACAGCCCTGTTTGGGCGTATAGAGATCCTTCAGTCGCATGGCCTCCAGGTGACTGAATGCGACTGAACATCATGCGATTGGACTCATGCGGATGAACATCTATGCGAATGGACATCCAGTCGTGCGTATGGACCTCATGCGGATGGAACTAAAGTGAATGAACACCTATGCGACCGACCTCATGCGAATGGACTCAATGCGAATGAGTCCCAAGCGATTGGAACCAATGCGACTAAGCACCTATGCGACTGGACCCTCAGTCGTATGACTCCCCATGCGACTGGACCCCCAATCGTACGAATGAAAACTTAGTCATGCGAATGAACTATCAATCGTGCGACTGAACCCCAATCGTGCGAATGAACCTCAATCGCCCCTCAGTCGGCCGTATGGCCTTCAGTCGGTCGCCTAGCCCTAGCTGATGCAGAAAGGAGTTCATCCCGAACCCAATCTGCCATTTTCGACCTCCAAGCTCATCCAAACCCATTCTAAGCCTAAATCAACCATCCTAGACCTTCATAATGCATACCACAACACCATACAAGCACACACAAGCCCGAAAACAAACTCTAAACGCATCACAAACAACACACCCAAATGGGTCAAACACACACATACAAAAACGGGTTTTCTATGCTTTCTAGCCCCAAAATCGGTTGAAAATAAGTAAATGAGGGGTCCTAGAACTCACATAAACGATCACAACAAGAAGGGCTTCGCTTGGACTAGCTACTCAATGATTTTGCCCGCTCGAACCAACCCGAACCAACTTTCTCTCTTTTTCTCTTCTTCTCTCTTCTCTCTCTTCCTTTTGGCTGAAAATATGAGGGTGGGGAGAGGGTAAGGGCTGCCCTCTCCCTTTATATACCCCCACTCACCCGTCTTTCTTTCGTTGGCAAGTTTGGTCCCTCGACTTAGGACTTTATTTCTTTTTCTTCTTTTGTCGGCTTCAAAAGAGATAAATAACCGACTGTTACAAGTCCACCCCTTAAATAGGTTTCGTCCCCGAAACCTGTTATTCCTCAAACAAACGTGGATAATGTTGTCTCATTTCTTCCTCAGTCTCCCACGTTGACTCGGATCCCTTCCTGTGCTTCCACTGTACACGCACAAGAGGAACCACTTTATTTCTCAGCCTTTTCTCCTTTCGATCGATGATTGCCACTGGTTGCTCCACATAATTGAGCCGTTCGTCTACTTCGATATCCTCCAGTGGAACAATCATGTCTTCATCAGCTAAGCACTTTCTCAGATGAGATATATGGAATGTCGGGTGAATTCTAGTTAACTCGTCCGGTAACTCCAATCTATAGGCCACCTCCCCTACTCGAGCGATGATTCAGAAAGGGCCTATATAGCTTGGGCTCAACTTGCCTCGCTTCCTGAATCGGATAATGCCCTTCCAAGGGGAGACCTTCAACATAACCCGGTCACCCACCTGGAACTCAATCGGTCCGCGTCGTTTATCGGCATACGATTTTTGTCTGTCTTTGGCTGCCTTCATGAAGGCTTTAATCTTCTCAAGCTTCTCAGTCGCGATTACCTCGACGCTCCCCAACTCCTTCTGACCAATATCGGCCCAACAAACGGGTGTTCTGTATCTCCTATCGTATAGCATCTCATATGGTGGCATACCAATGCTGGCATGATAGCTGTTGTTGTATGAGAATTCGGCTAACGGTAGGTGGTCATCCCAACTTCCCCCAAAATCAATAACACATGCACGGAGCATGTCTTCCAATGTCTGAATGGTCCTCTCTGACTGACCATCAGTTTGGCGATGATAAAACCGTGCTAATATGTAACCTCGTCCCCATGGCATCGTGGAATTTCTTCCAGAATTTGGATGTAAACCGGGTGTCACGATCAGACACAATAGACACCGGCACACCATGACGAGTTACAATTTCCGTGATGAATAGATCAGCCAACCTCTCTGATGAATATGTCTCGCGGATCGGTAGAAAGTGAGCACTATTCGTTAAACAGTCAACTATCACCCATATGGCATCATACCCTTTTGGGGTACGTGGCAGCTTCGTAATGAAATCCATGGTGATATGCTCCCACTTCCATTCCGGTATATCCAAGGGTTGGATCTTCCCATACGGCTTCTGATGCTCGGCCTTCACTTGCAAGCAAGTAAGGCACTTACTCACATACTCCACTACGTCACGCTTCATGCCCGGCCACCAATAATCTTTCTTCATGTCTTGGTACATCTTCGTAGCACCGGGGTGAATAGAGTATCGAGTCTTGTGAGCTTCATCCATAATCTTCACCCGTAGATCCCCAAAACGAGGAATCCACACCCGTCCAAATCGGGTTTTAACACCAAGTGTGTTTTCACCCAACTCTGCGACCATACCTCTCATTATTTCAGAGTTAAGATGATCTTCCTTTAATGCTTCATCTTGAAACTCCTTGACTTGCTTCATTACATCGGAGGTCATGATCAACTGATAAGCTTTCACCCGAATCGGCTCGGGTCTCTCTTTTCGGCTAAGGGCATCAGCCACCACGTTGGCCTTGCCTGGATGGTAGTGGATCTCACAATCATAATCCTTGATAAGTTCTAACCATCTCCTCTGCCTCATGTTCAGTTCTTTTTGCTCGAAAAAGTATTTCAAGCTCTTGTGGTCAGTGAAGATGGTGCACTTCGTCCCGTAAAGATAGTGCCTCCAAATCTTTAACGCAAAGACCACAGCTGCTAGCTCCAAGTCATGAGTAGGATAATTGACCTCATGAACCTTCAACTGTCGGGATGCATAGGCTATAACCTTTCCCATCTGCATCAACACGCACCCCAAGCCCGAGTAGGAAGCATCATAATAAACCACCAGATCCTCACTTCCATCGGGTAATGACAGAACAGGAGCTTGAGTCAACCTCGCCTTCAAATCTTCGAACGCCTTCTTTTGAGCTTGACCCCATGCGAACTTCACATCTTTCCGGGTTAACTTGGTTAGTGGAGAAGCGATTTTGGAAAAGTCTTGGATGAATCTTCTGTAGTAGCTCGCCAAACCCAAGAAGCTACGAATCTCGGATGGCGTCTTTGGTGACTTCCATTGCATAACCGCCTTCACCTTTGCCGGGTCCACCATAATCCCGTCAGGATTCACCACATGACCCAAGAATTGAACTTCACGTAACCAGAACGCACACTTGGAGAACTTGGCGTATAACTTCTCCTTTCTTAGTGTCTCCAGAACCTCTGGGATGTGACCGGCATGCTCAATCTCGATCTTCGAATTAATCAGGATATCATCAATAAACACATTCACTGATTTATCCAACATCGGCTGACACACTTGGTTCATCAGATCCATAAAAGCAGCTGGCGCATTGGTCAAACCAAAAGACATGACAAAAAACTCGTAGTGAGCGTAGCGCGTGCGAAAAGCTGTTTTAGGAACATCTTGCTCTTTCACTTTCAGCTGATGATAGGCAGATCGAAGGTCGATCCTTGAAAACCAACTAGCGCCTTGAAGCTGATCGAACAAGTCATCTATTCTCGGTAAGGGGTATCGGTTCTTCACTGTCAACTTGTTCAGCTCACGGTAGTCAATGCACATCCTCATACTACCGTCTTTCTTCTTCACATACAGGACCGGAGTACCCCTAAGGAGAGATACTCGGTCTAATGAACCCCTTATCAAGCAACTCTTGCAAATGCTCCATCAACTCTTTCATCTCTGTCGGAGCTAACCGATACGGTGCCTTTGCAACAGGTTGGGCACCCGGTATCAAGTCAATCTGAAACTCGATCTCACGTTCAGGTGGCACTCCCGATAAGTCTTCAGGGAATACGTCTGGAAAGTCACACACAACCGGTACATCAGATAGTTGTGGTGTTGGCGTATCCACATCTTTTACATAGGCCAAGTAGGCATTACATCCACGCCTCATACACTTTCCCACCACCGCCATCGAAATCACCTTCGGAATCGTCGTGACTCGATCCCCATAAACCATTACCAAACTCCCGTCAGGCGCTGTCAACCGAATCATCTTCTTGCGACACATAATGTTCGCCTCAGAGTCCGCCAACCAATCCATCCCAAGAACCAAATCGAAACCACCTAAGGTCATCACAAACGGTCTAACAGGAAACTTATGACCCTCAAGTTCCACGTCACAATTCTCTATCATCTCGGAAATCCTGGTAGACTTACCTATGGCAGTTTCTACATCAAAGGGCGCATCAACACGTCTACTACTAACAAGCAGCTTAGCACAGAAGCAGTAGAAATAAAACTTTTACTGGCACCCGAATCAAATAACACAGAAGCTAAAGTTTGGTTCACCATAAACGTACCGGACACGACATCATAGTCCGTCCTAGCTTCTTCCTGTGTCATGGTGAATGCCCTAGCGCTCGTCCTCGGTCCTTCACCTCCCGTCTTCTTCGCCCCGGAACCCTCAGCCCTCGGCTTCTTACAATCCTTGCTCATATGACCACTTTCCCCACAGTTAAAACATTTGCCCGCAAGGCAATCATTTGCGATGTGCCCCATCTTCCCACATTTGAAGCACACATTCAATCCCATCCTACATTCTCCCGCATGCTCCCTTCCACACTTACCACACCTCTTTGACCCCGCACTCGAGGTGGCCCCACGGCGGTCGTCCACCCTTGCCTTTTTGTTACTCGTCGAGGCATCACCCCGACCAAACCTTCTCCCGTTCCAGTTCCGATCACCACAACCCCTCTTATTCGCTTCAGTCACCACCACCTCTCGCTCCTCATAAAGTCTCCCCGCCAAATCAACCGCCGACCTAAACGTGCCTGGCCGAGCGGCGATCATATGCCTGCAAACATCCACTAGCAAACCCTGAACGTACCTCTTGATCTTTCGAGACAGAGGCGTCACCAGATCCGGCACCAGCCGTGCCATTTCGTTGAATCTGGTGGTGTATTGCTGGTGTGTCATAGTCCCCGCCTCCAGTTGCAGGAACTCTCTCTCGATCTTATCCATCTCCCTTTGAGGACAGAACTCCTCGATCACCATCTTCTTCAACTCCTCCCACCTCATCCTTCCTATCGCCCGGTTACCCTCGGCTTGGACAATGTTGTCCCACCTGCACAGAGCCGAGTCCACAAATGGCAAACTTCACCTTCTGATCTTCCCGGCACTCGCTGATGTCGAGAACAGCCTCCATTTCCCTAACCCACCGATGAGCAGCAACAGCAGTGCTGTTTCCATCGAAAGTAGGGGGCTTGCATCTCATAAACGCCCCGTACTTACAGCCTCGTGCCACCTCTTGCACAGGCTCATCTTCCTCCTCTTCTTCATTATCGGAGAAAATTGTTTCAGGCTCCGGTTGCCCTCGTCCTCTTGAAGACCTGTTTCTCTCCTTCCTTTCTCCTTCTTTCACAGCCTTGATGACTTCGGTTACCATAGACGGTAAGATTGTCTGCATAGCCTGGTGTACTTCTTCAACAACAGCCTCCTTTACCGAGGCCCTCAAGTTTGCACTCTCATCCCTAGCCTCCGGATGAGGGGTCTCAGGTTCTTCAGGAACCACCTTTTCAACTCTTGGCCTTCTTCTTTTGGGTCGCGGCTCAGCATCAGGCCCGCCACGGCCTCCACCCCTAGAAGCTTTAGAAGATCCACCACCAGCCATTCTCTAAATCACACTGAAAGATTCAAACACCAATACGGTCATTCAAGGAAACAACTCAGTTTATGTCAGGTATAGTAAGTCCCTAATTACAGTGGCCAGTTGTGATTAGCCACTTACTTTACTCTTCATACCCCGAGCCTTACCTATCCTGACTACATCAGTATCTAATTCTACATACAACACTTAAACCATATAACATGCGCACATATACTGGTTATCATTAAAAAAAATACCTGATGACACGCAGCTACTCAGATTGGCATCCCATTCCCATTTCGTCCCATTTTAATTTTAAGTTAAGGTTTATTTTGAAAATTTACCCGTATCACTTAAACTTTGGCTCTGATACCAACGTGTAATGCCCCGTTCCCGGGATGCCTACAGCTGGTCATTCATCGCAATAAAACATATAATTACTTTTACCTATCATAAATGATCGCAACGGAATTATCAAAATAGACATCTCAAAAAGCTTTTGCCAAATAA
This sequence comes from Flaveria ramosissima, assembly GCA_025215565.1. Taxonomy (NCBI): domain Eukaryota; kingdom Viridiplantae; phylum Streptophyta; class Magnoliopsida; order Asterales; family Asteraceae; genus Flaveria; species Flaveria ramosissima. Next base: position 15,855,975 of record CM046046.1, on the reverse strand, counting down.
TACATCGTTACTCAGTTACAAAATATGTTGTTGCATTACATCACAAAAGCCCTAAATAAATGGATTCCATCAAAAAGAGCTGAGTAGCCTCGCAGCGCCATCCTCAGCAACATTACCTGCCAACTGGAAACACATAAAAAGTCAGCGTTGCTGAGTGAGTTCTAGTTTTATAATAAAACATACTTTACTTTCATTTAAAACCGTTTGTTACTTTTGCATGATCATACATCATACGTACACATAGATAATATCTTTATTATCTTCTTCATTCATTCATTATATCTTTACTTGCGCATTTGATATCTTCCGTACCAATACCATGTGCTAAACCCCAAATGATATGGCTACTGGGCCGAAGTCAATAAATGAACAGCTGAGCGTATGCCGCAGTACCGGGGTAAGCGGTAGAGGTTCTATACAAATGGTCGGTCACAAAGACGGACCCCAATGCGCATCCTACCGGGGTAGCGAACCCGCACACCGTTGGGCTAACACCTTATAATTGGTGTGTCCCGTTATCAAATGCTTGCAAGTCTTTCATTACTTTCGTTCATTAAGGCATTCCTTCAATTCATGTTTCCCCTTTTTATCATCTTTCACTTTACATTACATAATACTTTCGATTCATTCGTTAACATAACACGTAAAGCCACAATAAAGATAAACATTCATCATAATCAGAAACATCATGCGTGCAAAACATACAACATACATAAATATGCAACACCATCATCATCATCATCATGCCCAACCTACTCCCTAAGGCCCTCACAGTCATCTTACATGAACTTACGGGAATTTCTATGTCAAAACTTACGCCGGCACTTTCCCCCGAAAGTCAGTAGTTAATCTACACGTTTCCCTGGGTACAATAGCCCTGTTTGGGCGTATAGAGATCCTTCAGTCGCATGGCCTCCAGGTGACTGAATGCGATTGAACATCATGCGATTGGACTCATGCGGATGAATATTTATGCGAATAGACATCCAGTCGTGCGTATGGACCTCATGCGGGTGGAACTGATGCGAATGAACACCTATGCGACTGACGTCATGCGAATGGACTCAATGCGAATGAGTCCCAAGCGATTGGAACCAATGCGCCTAAGCACCTAAATGCGACAGGACCCTCAGTCATATGACTCCCCATGCGACTGGACCCCAATCGTACGAATGATAACTTAGTCGTGCGAATGAACTATCAATCGTGCGACTGAACCCCAATCGTGCGAATGAACCTCAATCGCCCCTCAGTCGGCCGTATGGCCTTCAGTCGGTCGCCTAGCCCTAGCTGATGTAGAAAGGAGTTCATCCCGAACCCAATCTGCCATTTTCGACCTCCAAGCTCATCCAAACCCATTCTAAGCCTAAATCAACCATCCTAGACCTTAGGAATGCATACCACAACACCATACAAGCACACACAAGCCCGAAAACAAATTCTAAACGCATCACACGCAACACACCCAAATGGGTCAAACACACACACATACAAAAACGGGTTTCCCATGCTTTCCAGCCCCAAAATCGGTTGAAAACAAGTAAATGAGGGGTCCTAGAACTCATACAAACGATCACAACAAGAAGGGCTTCGCTTGGACTAGCTACTCAACGATTTTGCCCGCTCTCCAACCGAACAACCCGAACCAACTTTTTCTCTCTTTTTCTCTTGTTTCTCTCTTCTCTTCCTTTTGGCTGAAAGAGGGTAAGGGCTGCCCTCTCCCTTTATATACCCCCATTCACCCGTCTTTCTTTCGTTGGAGAGTTTGGTCCCTCGACTTAGGACTTTATTTCTTTTTCTCCTTTCGTCGGCTTCAAAAGAGATAAATAACCGGGTGTTACAGTGTTGTTTTTTGTTTTGTTTTTTAGTTCAATCATACGTCATGCGCGAACACTCAAGTGTGGGAAGGCGTAATTCAGTTAATGTAGACTTTCACTAATGATCAAGTCTATGTACTCCTTATCTTGTTTATTCATCCTCACCATGTTTATTCATAGTTTTAAAAACCATATATTGGGGATAATGTATCCTAAGTGTGGGGATCGGGAAAGCAAAGGAGAAGAGTGCAAAAATTGGAACAAATTTATAATTTTTGAAAAAAAGTGTCCTAAGTAAGCTTAAAAAGATGTAAAGATTGAATCTTTAAGTATAAATCATTAAGTAATTACCTAATTAAGCATGATTCTTGGTACTTGATCATGGTTAGATTCATTTTGATGTTCAAAAGATGTAAAAGACTTTAGATTTATGTCACCAAGGGTAATAAGCTAGAAGGTGGACCTTTCATGCTTAGGTTACATTACGTTCCCAAAGTCAAAAGAATAATTCATATGGAATGTTTCAAGCAAGAAACCAAATTATGCACAAAGATGATAAAGGCATTAGGAGCAGGCCTTAGGAATTGAAAAGCCATTTATTTTTTAGATCATACCTAACATTTAGAAACCAAAAGAAAGCCAATGTGACACCCAATGCTATATATGATTAAAAGAAGAAAAAAAGAAGCCTTTAATCATTCTGGTTTTGTTTTTGATGAAATCCAAATTGGATAGGTGATTATGTGTTAAAACATTGCCAAAATACCAAACCTCGTACTTTGGTAATCCAATAATGATGTTTTCGAATTATATGAAAATATAGGCTGAAAGAGGTCATATTGTTTGAAAAGCAAGAAATCAAAAGACGGTCGATGTCAAATCATAAAAGATGGGCCAATGTTTGCCTCACAATGCAAAATGCATCGATATCAATAATAGACCTTCAAAGAAGGTAACCTTACCTAATTTTTGGATTACATCACCTTTTAACCATTTTTATCCCTGTTTTCTTACCCTTAACCTAAGCCTAATGATACCTATAAAAGTCCTTTTGATTTGTGTATACTTTAGGTGTATTGTGAGAAAATATGATTATATGCATGGACAAAACATAAAGGCCTATTAGGCATGGTTAGGTGAATCTAGATTTAAAGTGACATGCTTTTGTTTGAAAGAACAAAATTGACAAATATGTTTAAAAGAAAAAAGTATGTAAATTTGAGCATGACTTTGAATCGAAACTGAGAATTAGTAAGAGATTGGAGAATGTATTTGATGATAAAAGTTTGAAACTGATTTAAAAGCTTTGCTTAAGGACAAGCAAAAGGTTAAGTGTGGGGATGTGATTATGTTGGGTCAAGCACCTTTGAAGAAATTGAAGATTTTCAATTTATGTTGAAGATGAAGATTTAAAGAGCAAGAATCAACAAAGTATTGGTCTAGGATCTATATTGTAAATATTATAAATTCTAGACTAGTATAAATAGCATATTTATCTTTCATTGTAAGGGTGGATGGTTCACCACCAAGTGTGGGAATCATATTCCATCACCAACATCATATCATCATCTTTCATGGATGATTAATTCATCATCAAATCAATAAACAACAATGTTCATCATTATTAAATTTTAGCATTTAATCATCAAATTTTGTTCTTATCTATTTGAATCCTAAGATCCAAGCTCTACGATACCGTTCAAATCGGGAACACAAAATTGGTATCAGAGCTGTAGTTGATGGATTTATATTGATTTTGATCAGATTTTATGGTTAGATTACTAAAATTAGTGAAGATTTGAAGAAAACTTGGATAAAAAGTTTTTGGTGTTCTTCATTAAATCTATGAATTTGATAGTGGATTTGATGAAATCAACATGAATTTGATGTTATCTAGTCTTTTCTATGATAGAAACATTAGTTAGAAGGAAAATCAATCAAGTTTAGCGGCAATTTTATTTGAATTTGGGTTTCCAGTAGCATTTGAACATTTGCACACACTAATGTGTGTGTTCTTGGTGTTTTCGACAAATTCTCAGATCTGGAGCATGGAATTTGATAAACAATCAGTTTCAATTCGGATTTGAGGTGTTACTACATCAATTCAACAATCAAACAAACAATACAAGTTGAATTCGCAGCTAAACATTGCATTAGTTTTTGGATTTTTGCTGTTCATGAGATGCTAATCATAATTCAGATTTAGATCTGATTGTGAATCAAATTTTTTGTTAATTTGATATACAAACAAGTTACAAATCAATTTGATACAAAACTCAACACAAACAACCCTTGTGAAGCACCTACAGTAGCCCAAACAGCCATCAACAGCTCAAATCAGCCGAGGAACACCTTGTTGAATATGTATAAGTGTGAAAACTGTTCGGGAGCATAAAAATTGTTCAAGAGCATGATCACTTTTCAGGAGCATGAGCATTGTTCAGGAGCTTGAGCACTGTTCAGGCACATGGGTTAGATAGAAACGTCTACACTCATGAACCTTCAGTCCACATGAGAACTGTTCAGGCGCATATGGTTGACATAAAACGCCCAACACTTAAACATTTTCAGCAACATGACAACTGTTTAAGCCCAAGACAACTGTTCAGGCGCATGAACTTGACAAAACACCCAACATACTTGTTGAACCAAAGTTTTGAAGACCTCGCTTCCACAACAATAACAAAATTCTCAGCTTTGGTCAAGTACTCGACAAAAACAAGATCAAACTTCATTTTCTTATAGGAAATCTACAATTTAGGGGGAGTATTGTTTGGTCAAGCACCCTTGAAAGAATTAAATATTTCCAATTTATGTTGAAGATGAAGATTTGAAGAGTAAAAATTAACAAAGTATTAGTCTAGGGTCTATATTGTAAATATTATAAATTCTAGAATAGTATGAATAGCATATTTATCTTTCATTCTAAGGGTGGATGGTTCACCACCAAGTGTGGGAATCATATTCCATCACCAACCTCATATCATCATCCTTCATGGATGATGAATTTATCATCAAAAATTAAACAACAAGCATTAAACACTTTTGATGTATATCATTATTAGATTTTAGCATCTAATCATCAAATTTTGTTCTTATCAATTTGAATCCTAAGATCCAAGCTCAACGATCCCGTTCAAATCGGAAACACACAGATCATGTGGTGATAATTCAGTGTTTAGTTAACTTAAAAGTTTGATTTTACATCATGATTATGGTGGAACAAATTCAAGTTGTTTGTGTTTTGACTTATAGGTGGTGGGAGCTAAAGGAAGCTCATTTTCGATGAAAAGAAGCAAAACACGAAACTACAAGGACAGAAGATGTAAATATCAAAATCTACAAGAAAAGGCACAAATTTACGTGAACCAGCATATAATACGCCAGGTATGGGCATATAATACGTCGGGCGGCGTATTTGTGACCATATTTGGTCAAAAATTCAGAAAGTTGGGCGTATGAATGCTGAAGGCGGCGTATGATATTGTAAGGCCCCGTTCCCGGAAAACCTCACAGTTGGCTAATCATAGCATAAATTTAATTTTTATAACCAAAACATTACAGCGGAAGTAAATAGACATTCATTTAAAACTTGTAAATCATATTATACTCATACATTTGTCTTTAAATAGAATAAAAACATAGTGTATTGTCTTAAATTACAATAAAGATTTCATAAATAGGAATGGCATCCATAGCTCTCCAAGTAGCTTCCTGGTATTATCCCCAACATCAGCATTTACCTGCCAACTATTATGCATAAAAGTCAGCTTTGCTGAGTGAGTTTTAGTTTTAGATAAATAAGAAAATAAAAACTTTATCCTTCATATAATGACCATACATACATCATAATACATAACATTTCTTGCATCATAATAAGCATGTTCATTATCTTTCATTCTTTCATTATCTTTCATTTTCATCATAAACGAGATTGCACAAAGAAAAAGCTCCATGTTGATCGACAACGAATGTCGATCCCTGTCGGTACACATCATCATGGTAGCTAACCCCCGATAGTTGATCCACACTGCAAGGCACATAGCCCACTCATGAATACAGATCAATCATCATACATCAGACTCATGTAAGTGAAGTCGATCATAGTGCTTGCAAGACTTTTTATCATCAAATGGGCCCGGGGGTAACATTCATTAAGTTTCACTTTACAATAATATCAACTTCCACTTTAGAATATAATACTTTACACATAAATAACACAACATATCAAGTACATGTCATCATAAAAACATCACCGATCCACCACGAGACAACGAAGGTTCGGGGGCGGTAGCCCCTGATAGCGGGGTCCTAGGGGCAGCAGCCCCTAGTGGGGTGCAAGGGGCAACGCCCCTGGCTGGAAAAATTTTTATTTTAAGTATTTATATAACACATTTACTTATAGAAAAATCGATCTTTCTGTTAAAACCTCATAAAATCTCGGTTGTTTAAAAATGTATATTTAGTATGCATAATAACCCCAAAACATGGAAAAACTTACAAATAAAAGGATCTAGAACTCACTTGGATACCGTGAGTAACTACTAAACTAAGCTTTCTAGGCTAGGATCACACTACACAGCCTGCAGATAAGTTAACACTTAAAGGGGTTAATTTCTGCCTAAAATTGCTGCTAATTTCGCTGCCAGAAAAACAGTTTTGCTGGTAGTTTCGCTGCCAGTTTCGTTGCCAGTTTCGCAGCCAGTTTCACCGACTGTTTCACTGCCAGTTTCGCATGGCAGTTTCGCCCAACTTTCGTTGGAATTCTATGGCTGCGAAATTACCTGCGAAACTATAGTTTCGTAGAAAACCCACAGTTTTGCAGCTTGTATATGCAATTTTGCTGGATGCACAGACAGTTTCGTAGATCGCATAAAAATTACGAACCAGCCTGTTTTTAACCCAAAATCGCAAATTTTTACGTCCAATCTCTTAGTTTATCAACCATGAGGCTATATCTAAGCTTTATACATGTTTTCATACGTAAAAATATGACCTTTATGCGATTCGTTGCAAATTTTCAAAACCCAAAACCCTAGAATCCTGGATTTGTTGCTCCTTTCTTATGGTTTGATGCTCAATCGTTCAGATCTTCAATCCCTTAACCTTTGAAGCTCCATATCTTGAGTTTTCTTCACTTTCTCTCGCTACTTTCTCTCTATACGAATTTGGGTGGCTAGGGTTCAAATGAGGAAGATGGTGGCTGATTAGGTGAGTTAAAGGGTGTAAGGCCCAGTTCCCGGGACGCTTACAGTTGGATCCTCGTCGCACATAAAACATATAATTACATTTTCCTTAGGAAAATATTGCAGCGGAAACATTCAAAAGGACATCTCATTTCATTATAAAAACTTTTTCCAAATAATACAGCGTCAATCGGTTACAAAATACATTGTTGCATTACATCACAAAAGCATTAAATGAATGGATGCCATCCCAAAAGAGCTGAGTAGCCACCTCGTGCAATCCTCAGCAATCATTACCTGCCAACTGGAAACACATCAAAGTCAGTGTTGCTGAGTGAGTTCTAGTTTTATAAAATACAACATACTTTACATTCATTTAAAACCGTTCGTTACTTTTGCATGATCACACATCATACGTACACATAGATAATATCTTTATTATCTTCTTCATTCATCCATTCATTCATTCATTATTTCTTTACTTGCGCATCGGATATCTTCCGTACCAATACCATATGCTACACCCCAAACTATTTAGCTACTGGGCCGAAGTCAATAAATGAACAGCTAAGCGTATGCCGCAGTACTAGAGGTAAGCGGTAGAGGTTCTATATAAATGGTCGATCACAAAGAAGGACCCCGATATCCAATGCTTGCAAGACTTTCATTACTTCTCTTGTTCAATAATGTATGCATTCATCACGTTCCACTTTTCATTATCTTCCACTTTACGTTACATAATACTTCGTTTCATTCATTATCATAACACGTAAAGCCACAGGAAAGATAAACATACATCATGATACATACAGGGCAACATCATACATACATAACATGCATCATGCATAAACATGCAACATCATCATCATCATGTCCTACATGCACTCTAAGGCCTCAATCGTCGCCCTACATGAACTTACGGGAACCTTTACGTCAACACTTACATCTGCACTTTCCCCCGAAAGTAAGAAGTTATACTACACTTCTCCTCGGGTGCAACAGCCCTATTCGGGTGTATGGACACCCTTCAGTCGCATGGCCTCCATGCGATGAACATCATGCGAATGAACCAACGCGGATGAACACTCATGCAAATGAACACCCAATCGTGCGAATGGACTAATACGGATGGACCTCATGCGAATGGGACTGATGCGTATGAACACTTATGCGACTGGACCTTCAATCGCATGACCTCCATGCGATTAGCCTTTCAATCGTGCGAATGAACCTCCATTCGTGCGAATGGACCTCAATCGTGCGGATGGGCATCAATCGCACCTCATTCGGCCGTATGGCCTCCATTCGGCCCCCAGTCGGTCGCCTAGCCCTAGCTGATGCAGAATGTAGTCCATCCCGACTGTAGCCGAGGTTTTTCGGCCTCCAAACTCATCTACACCCATTTTAAGCCCAAATCGACCATCCTAGACCTTAGGGATGCATACCACAACACCATTCAAGCACACCCAAGCTCACAATCAAGACTCAAATGCATCATACACACACATACACATACACAAACGGGTCAAACATGTACACACTCAAAAACCCGATTTTCAGATGTTTTCCAGCCCCAAATCATTCAAAAACGTTTAAAGGAGGGGTCCTAGAACTCACACAAACGAGCACTACGACAAGGGCTTCGATTTGACTCGCTCCTCAACGATTTTGGCCACTCGAACCAACACTTCTTCCTCTCTTTCTCTTCTCTCTTCTTTGGCTGATTTTGGTGGGTGTGGGGAGAGGGTAAGGGTTGCCCTCTCCCTTAAATACTCCCACTTCCCCAACTTTTCCTCCTTGGCGAGTTTGGTCCCTTGACTTTGGACTTTATTTCTTTTCTTCTTTCGTCGGCTTCAAAATAAACAAATAACCGGGTGTTACAGAGGGCTGATTATGGGCCCTAAATCACTTAGGCTCTTGCCCATAAGCCTAATTTAGCCCATAACCCACTTTCTTCCTTTATTAAATACCCAATAATCAAGCCCATTATCCTTGATAACTTGTTTTGACTTTTCGGGGTGTTACAGAATATGGCGGGGGGCGGAGTTTGATACGGCGGTTAGCTGAACAAACTACGGATTTTTGGGATTTTCGTGTTTTTTTAAACCAAATATATCCCAATTCGATCTACAACTTCCCATTCATGAAAATTAAAGATTCTAAGCTAATTTTTGGAAATTCCAAGTCTTCACATTCATCCTAAATCATCTACAATCAGTATCAAAACAAGATTGAAGATTTAATGAAGATGATTCGTGGCAAGGTTTTTGTTTTGCTTTCGGGGGTACACTTCTTATAAAGTGAGACAATTGGTATGTTTGAGTAGGTTTGTGTAATGGACACCGAGATTGAATGAAGTTTTATGTTTTGATTAATTTAAACGATTTGATTATATATAAATTTGTTTGCTTCATTATCAGTTTTTGGTTTTCTTGCATCGTGAGCTCATTAAGAAAAGTAGACAATTTGATATAGGTAAATTGGTAACATTGTGAACGAACGAATCTTAAAAGCTTGTTCCTTTGTTGTCACTTTATTCAAAAGCTAAGATATTGAAGTATTGTTCTTGCAAACCCTAATATAAAAGTATCAATTGTTGATCTTGAAGAATTGAAAATATGTAAGTGATTGTCTGTTAATTTAAGTAAATTAGTTTCAAAGTTCTTTTCTTTATGTAATTGTGCTTATTAATTCATTTAAAGTTTCAATTTTTTATTTTAAGGTTTGATTCTTTTAGTTAATCGAGTCCCGTTAATTAAACACTTTCTATAGATTCCTTGTGGAGACGACCTTAGTTACCCTTACACAATAAAGGTAGCTAAGACTGATATAATAACTTGTTTTTGATCGAGTCTCGACAATCAGATCAATGTTGATTCTCCCTTTGCAAATGCCTTTGAGAAGGGTAGATCAATTATTGGGTATGTTTTTAAAGTACTTGTGGGAACTATTAGATGGAAGGCACCACATCAGCGAGTTATTACATTTTCTACTACTAAGTCAGAATTCATGGCTCTTACATCTGGCTTAAAGGATTCATTACAGAATTGAGAGTTGTTGTCAATGATATCTTAGTTATTTGTGATAACTTGGGTGCTATACAACTTTCTAAACATCAAGTGTTTCATGAAAGGTCAAAGCTTATTGATGTCATCAAACATCAAGTGTTTCATGAAAGGTCAAAGCATATTGATGTTGTCTTCATTGGATCGGGGATGTGCTGTGTAAGAAAGTTGTTGTTGTTTAGTATATAGAAACCAAGCATAATGCAGCTGATATACTTACAAAGAGTGTACCTAGTTCTAAACTGGTTCACTGTCGACAACTACTTCACATTGCATTATAAAGGTTCATTTTATTCTTTAGTCTCAAAGGGGGAGATTGCTAAAGGTTGTGATTAAATTTTATTATGACTTATGATAGTTGTATTTTAGTATCATGTTATTATACTAATGACAAGTTAGTATAAGTTTAAGGTGCTAGATTATAATAAGTGCAGGGACTAATTTTGTCATGTTTCAAAAAGTGAGTTTGTTAGAAACGTTAGCAGATATATTTTGGGGACGAATTACTTGTTCTCATTCATTGAAATGCCTTAAATTGTAATTGGTAAAGATGAAGTAAATCATTTCTTGTTGTTCATTCATTCTTGTATGGAGTTCTTTTGATCGTGATCTCAGTATTGATTCATAGTGGTTTAAAGCGAAAACATCCTATGGCGACCCAAAACATCTCCTATATGACTAAGACAATAACATATAGGTTTAGACAGGCGATGGTGCTTGTTATTCACAGTGGTTTAAAGCCGCCACAGTTCCGATCTATTCTTTCTTTCTTTCTTTTTTCTCACTCGATCAATGGCGGCACAACTGTCTAACTCGCTTTCAATTATCGTTTTTTGTGACACTCACCAATTTCAGGTTAATACTTGACCTCGTCTTTCAAAATCTTTTCGTATCTAGCAAAGTCTGTATATAACATTATATGCATCAATTTAGCTTAATTACGAAGTTACACATGATACAACATTCTTTACATCGTTTTTTGCTTGTTTTTAAGTGAGAACTCTCTCTACTTGTTTATAAATCATTTATTTTTTTCTTGTATTTCCACCTTCAAGTTAAAATGGTCTCCACCAACAATAGTTAGTTTATATTACAAATGATGTTTATAAATGGTTATAATAGTGATATTTCACATAAACAATACTAACATGAACTAAATGTTAGTTCATTGTCTTAAAAAGTAAGCATTCATGGGCTCATGTTTGACCTGGTTGGTATTTTTTAAGAGACATTAAGAAATGTTAAAATTCAAGAAGTGTTTCAAATGGGATATATTATGTTTATGGGTTTATTAGTAATTTTACAAATGTTATTATCAACATTTGGTGTATTCTTTTAAGTTTACAATTATTTGGTGAGTTACATTAAGATTGATGAAAAGTTGGGCTAATACTAGTTGATAGTTAACATATATGATTAAGCTTTTCGTGATGGGATTTTAATTATAAATTTATGAACTCCATATTATTAGACATTATGTTATTTAAAAGTTAGGAAACTGTAGTTCCATTTATGAAGTTCATTAAAGTTAAGTAAACAAAAGGGTAATTTTTCCCTAGTTTGTGAGCTTCTTTTTTTGAGAGCTTCCTTTTTTGTGAGAACTCGATAAATATCAATGTGAGCCACTAGTTTTCAATGATAAAATGTTAATTAACAAAAACATAATATAAAAATTATAAAATAAAAAATAACATAAAGATAAAAATATATAAAGACACAAAAAAATTTCCCTAGTTTCCCTCATTTATGAGAAAAAATTTATAACATATAAAAAAATCTAGTTTTTTTACGAAATTCGTTTTACACGTGTAATACCGGATTTACAAATGTGTATAATCAGATATACACATATGTAAATAATAGCTGGGATTTTTTCAAAAGGTATATCGATATGATAGGCGTTGAAAAAAATAAAAAATACTGAAATTAATGTTGAATTTTTTTTGAAAATGAATTTGTGGATAAAGTTATGAATGTTTTTAAAAAAAATGACATGTGACTTGCTTGTGATAAGAAATGTGTGACTCATATTGGTTTTTAGAGTTCTTACAAAAAAGGGTGGTTCTCAAGATATATATATATATATATATACTTAGTATATATATATATATATCATATATATATATATATATATATATATTATATAGTATATATATATATATATATATATATATATATATATATATATATATATATATATATATATATATATATATATATCTATCACTATATATATATGCATATAGGAGGGGCAAGTTGGTCTTTACTCATCTCTTTAAATTAAGAGGTACTACTTCTACTGCATCTTGTACAACTCTCAACTCATTTGGCATTTCAAACAAAGCAGATTTGAAATCTACTTCCCATTCAAAATTCAATTGGTTTGCTTTCTCTCGCTCCCAAAAACGATTGTACACAGCGGTGTATATTGGTGGGAGTTTGGTGGTTCAGGAGCAACCACACAACAGTGGTGGTGGAACGTTTAAAGACACGGTGACGTGACAAATAGGATTTCGGCCGTGAAACTGACTCTCCGGCGACCAAGATCCGACGATAATCATTCTGGTTCGATGAAACAGGTAAAACCCATACATACATTCGATTTCTCAGTAAATCGATACCTATTAATACCTTATCCGTAACTTCGTGTTATTTTTTCCAGCCATGCCAGGGTTTAGGTCACCAAAAGTGTTATACATTGTTCAGGTAAGAACATGCCAAATCCCTACTTCTTGAGTAATCCATTAAGCCATTTTTGAATAGGATAGTGAGAAAGTGGATCGAGCTTTAGAAAATCGACGGTTGTTAAAATTTAGGCTTTATAAAACATAGCACAAGATTTGATGGCGTGTAGTTATTTATAAACCAAATATATATAGTTGGCCGCAAACTTTTGTGTAATAGTCAACGACACCTGCTTCTCTTGTTGGTTTCATAATTCTTACAATTCCAAAATGTGTAATAATCCTTGCAACCATTTTAGTTATATTTGGTTTGTGTTCTGTTATAACTACAACAGATCATCATGTTTGTTTGTTTCTATTTTTATATAGCTGCAGGGTTAAAAGGATGAGTTTAAACCCATATAATGGAACAATAACATATTTGAAGGTAAATAAGTATATATCCTTCCAAAAGGATTAATATTTTGTATATATACAATTATTGTTAATTCAAGAAAATTCTAGAATTTTACTTATATCTTACTCATCACATAATTTATCAAATTACATTGAATTATAAGTTTATGACATCAATATTGTTGACATATATGCTTCATTACATCCAAATACGTTATCATTCTCTTAACGTTGAGTGTGCAAGT